>PVJC01036115.1:0-17883 GCA_004026665.1 Murina feae | reverse complement strand
CCTGCTTTCTGGTGGCTGGAGGAAGATGGGCAGTAGGCAAGCTTGGGAGGCAGGCCGCACCCAACCCTGGCCACGCTCAAAAAAGAGAACAACATGCAGCGGAGGGCAAGAGTCTGAGAGATCAACATAGAGGGGGTGCCTGCTCCAAGCCTCCACGGTGTGCCTGGGGGCAGGCCCCCGGCAGGTAGACACACACAGGAGGACTGCTCCGAGCCTCAGATGCGGCTGGGGGCAGATCCCCAGTGGTGACACACACACACATACACACACACACACACAAGGCGCCTGGCAGACTGGGGCCATCATAGGACATCCACTGAGGGGTCCCAGACTGTCAGAGGGCACAGGCCGGGCTGAGGGACTCCCTCCACCCCGAGTGCACAAATTTTTGTGCACCGGGCCCCTAGTATACATATAATTTCAGATATCAAAGAATGCTTAAAGGCTTCTAATAAAAATCCAGCAGTCTCTTGATGCCTCTCTTCCCATTCCTTACTCCTGTGCTGAGAGTAAATCATTTTCATCATTTTTGTTTTTTCCTCTGGCATTTACATCAATATTTTAAAATAACATTTATAACCTTTTTATCCCCATTCTGTCTAGAAACCAGAGTCACCATTGAACAGATCAATGTCATTCTAATTCTTGTTCTTTTTAAAAACATGTTTTTATTGATTTCAGAGAGGAATTGTGAGGGAGAAAGGGAATCACTAATGATTCCCAGAGAGAATCATTGATCAGCTGCCTCTTGCACGCTCTCCACTGGGGATTGAACCTACAACTCGGGCATGTACCCTTGACCATAATCAAACCTGGGACCCTTGAGTCTGTAGCTCGATGCTCTGTCCACTAAGCCAAACCAGCGAGGGCTAATTCTTGTTCTTTTTAATGTGACCCATCTTTCTTTGGACCTTTTTGTCCCTAATGTTCTGATGTTTCACAATCATGTGTCATACTGTAGGTTCTTTTTCATACATTGTGTTGGCACTCACATTTTTCAGTTTGGAGAAATACTCTACTATTCTTCACTATTTTTTCTATCACCCCTCTCCTCTCCCAACATCCAGGAATTTCTAGTCATCATATTTAGCTTTATTTTTTTTTTCTCCAATTGTCATTTCTTTTTCATTTTGTTCATTTTTGGGGAGATTTCCTCACTCCACCAAAGTATAAATGAACTGTCCTAGTTATGAGTGTATTAATTAAATTTCAGATTAAATGTACTAAAAACAAGTTTTTAGTCTGAGAATAACTAAGTCCTCTTACAGCAATTATCAAGAATCCTTTGTCCTCATTTATTATTATTATAAGAACACTTAATTTGCATACAGAAGGTCATTGTTGTATTTGTAACAGCAAAGAGTCAAGTATCTAAGCATCTAGCCATTAAAATGCTAAATTATTGGGACATAAGATTAAGAGAAAACAGCTCTCTCCAGTTTAGCTCAGTAGATAGAGCTGAGTCGGCCTGTGGACTGAAGGGTCCCTGGTTCAATTCCTGTTAAGGGCACATTCCCTGGCTGGGGCGTGCAGGAGGCAACGAGCAATGATTCTCTGTCATCATTGGTGTTTCTATCTCTCTCTCCCTCTCCACTCCTCTCCGAAATCTTTTTTCCCCTCTCCCCTCCTTTCTGAAATCAATAAAAAAATATTTTTTGAAAAAAGAAAAAGGAAAACAATCGGAGGGATCACGTCATAATGTCTAATCACTGTTGTACACTTGAAATTAATGTAATATTGTGTAGCCACTGTAATTAAAAAATAAAAAAAATTTAAGAGAAAATCAACACAGCTCCTTCTCAAGCTCAATAGAACAGACTATTTCTGTGGATTCTAACTCTCCAGTTACTGAATAGTTTCAGAGTAGAGTCTGTATCCAGTCTACTGTAACTCAGTTTTGTTCTTGTCTCTGGAACTAAACTCCAAGGAAACACAGGTAGAAGTTGAAGATCACATTCTATTATTCCTATCAGATTTCTCCATGTAATGATCAGGGGTGGAAGAGTGATCAGCAGTGAGAGAGCCATTTCAGAGGCCGCTTTCCCTAGTGAACCAGTGGCCCAAGAAACCCAGACTTGCAGTTCGTTGAGTAGAAAATTGGAATAGTGTTGAGCTAGGATTTCCATCAAACTGGTAGTTCCACACCTGGAGTGGCATGAAAAGTTAGTCTTCTATCTATTGATAATAGGAAAAACTGATTCTCTGGTAGGTTATATCCATGGAATACTAGGTGCAAACACTCTTCTTCAGTAAAAATTTCTAATCACAGTTTCGTTGTTCGCAATTACCATTTTTGGCACAAAAGTAAACAAAAATTCCCCAAATTCTTTGGGATCATTAGAGCCTGGGTGTTTTGATTAGTCTATATGTGTGTGTTAAAGCTGAAAGTTGAAAACTTGTTAGTTCCTGCAACTGAGAAATATTATCTAATACCTGAATTTTTAAACTATCATTCTATTGTGAAGAATAATAACTGGTTGGTATAAAGATTTATGTCTAAATCTCAGCAAAATATGGCCTAAGCCTGTGCAATATGTACATGAAACAAATTTGTGAAACCCAAGTGTTCTCCATGTACTGAAGAATACTAATGACTTTAAGGAAACGTTGTGCTTAAAGCAAACGGGTTAACCTTGACAACAAAAGTGTAAACAAGAGTCTAATGAATATTAATTTTTCTTTGTTTCTGCATTCAGCTGTTGACTGATTAGCTCTGACACCTACATGGTCAAATTAACAAACACATATGTAAGACAGTTTTCATTGTTTATAATCTCAGAACTATTTCTGAACTTTGGTAGGTTGTTAATAGCGAGTTGTCGTCATTTCTTAGAAACCTACCAGATTACCTTTAAAACCATCATGTGTATAAACTCCCATACTGATGAAGATGGGTATTTTGGAATGGATGCAAGTAGTTCCAGTAATTTATAATGAGATTTTAGAGGCCAAATCAAAATGTAATAATGATCCCATTATTAGATTTACACCTGAGCTGGATTACTGAGTAGCAGCATTTATTCAAGGGCGGGCTTGATGTATACAGAGCTACCATATTGAACTAAGTGCCACTTCCCATTGTGCCCTTGCCATCTGTATAATGACATCAAAGGAGACAAGGCAGGAGCAGATGGCACCAATGGCATACAAGAGCAAAAGTCACACCCACAGCATGCTGCTGAGTAATGAAAGTGAGGTGATACACAGGCAGAGAGCAGAAGGAAATTAAGAAAGGGTCATGGTGGTGCTTTGGACTGCTTAGCTCCCACCATCATTACAAGAGCAGCACATCCCACCCATTCCTACCTCCTTCTTATGGGAAATGTTCTCCCACCATTCCCAGCAAGTGCTTCTAGCAGGGACTGTCATGTTTTTGCAGAATCCTCATCTCCCTGGCCATAGTTGATTGTTTCAGGAGGTCAGCACCTGATCCAGATGGAACCCATTTTGCCCAGAATTTGAACTAAGTCAAAAGAGATAGTCCTTCTCCAGTAGTGGTGAGAAATACCAGATGAAAACCTGTGAGCTGTCAGTAGTGATGTTTCCAGCCAGGAGGAGAAAACTAGTCTATAGTTAGAGAGGAAAACAAATAACACCAACAGGAAGTGATAAGCAGACGGACGATATCTGAGGTTGAATTTCAGAGGATTAAAAACATCTCTGAAATGAAAGAGAAATGGAACTCAGACGTAACTGTTTCTATCACTCCCCACTTAGGCAAGTAAAGGTGTAAACTGTACTATTCAACCTTGGCAGACACAGTCAGGATTGGACAGAGCATCACCTAGATCATTTGCTTCCCTCTAACTAAATCTGTGAAAGAAGCTGGGCTGTTTTATAGTTAGCTACTTTTTTTCCATAGTAAGGGAAATCTTTTAGCGCATGCCCACTAATTCCTGTCCCAATTTCACTTCATTCAGAAAGCTTATTCAAGATACCTGAAGTGTTTCCTGCTCTTAATCCTCTTAAATCTAGCGGAAGCCAAAACACTACCACAAATTTATTCATGCCACTGGGACAGTTGGGTTTTTTGTTGCATACATAATGTAGGTGGGTGATCTCTATAGAGGGGATTGTAATTGGGGAGAGAGGTAGTAGGCAAGAGAAACATTCAAGCAATGTATATTGGTTAAATTAGTTTATAGAGATGATGCTATTATAATAATGATAATCAGTATCAAATTTTCTTCAAATACTTTACATAATTAATTCATTTAAATCTGGCAACAATCCTAGAAGGTAAGCAGTAAAATTATCCCTATGTTTTAAATAAGGAAACTGAGGCATGGGCCAGTTAATTTATTCAGTGTCAGGTGACTAATAACTGGCAGATCCTATATGCTAATTAAGTAATCTTGGATCTGTCATCTTAACCAACATACCTTACTATGACTAATAGGAAGAAAATGGCACTCATGTATTGATTGTGTTATTAAAACTAAGGTAATAAAGACTTAAAACTTTTAAAAATAAATTTGGAAAGGTATAATACCAAATATTAACAGCAAAAATCAATTTTTAAGTATTGGAGATAATTTTTATTTTATTTATTGGTTACTTTATTATTGTTATTAATTTTTCCAAATGACATGCTTTCCTTTTGCAATAAAAAATGACTCTAGTTTTTGAGGTTACATAGTTGAGATGATCTCGAGGGACTCTCCACAGTATCATGAGGTAACATGGAAAGCATATAGCAGCTTCAATCATCAGGGAAATGTAAATTAAAACCACCTTGAGATATCACCTCATCTTATAGTGTTAAATAAGACCCTAACTGGTTTGGCTCAGTGGATAAAGCATCAGCCTGCAGACAAAAGGGTCCTAGGTTTGATTCCAGTCAAAGGCATGTACCTTGGTTGAGGGCACATCCCCAGTAGGAGATGTGCAGGAGGCAGCTGATCGATATTTCTAACTCTCTATCCCTCTCCCTTCCTCTCTGTAAAAAAAAAAAAATCAGTAAAATTTATTTAAAAAGAAAGAAAGAAAAGGTTCCACTTTCTCTTGATTCTTAATCTTGTGGTTTTTTTGGGGGGAGGGGGAGGTTGGTTTTTTGTGGGTTTTTTTTTTATTCTTTGTTCTTTTTGAAGTTAGGGTGGATATTTTTAATTAAATCCTGGGATGAAGCTTCTTACAAAGAGTGGAGTGGTAGATAAGAAGCCACAGGTGTATCAAACCTAAAAATCTCCAAGCTACCAAGTCATAATATATTATTATATTATGACATGTCCTCGCTTTTGTTTGACTTCAAATGAAGCTGTATTTCTTCAATTCATTGCCACTGGATAATAGTGTGCTGCGAATGTCAAATATAATTAAAACATAGCTGAGCACAAGGAAAGACATTGTCAGCAGCCAGTGAATACAGCGCTGCTCTTCATCCAGTGAAAAATGGTGCCACAGGCAGCTGAACAGATGCTGTGTTTGACTCAAAGGAGTTAATAGAGGAGGGAAGCAATTCCGCAATACAATATACTCTCCTCCGTTTCATCTCCTGGCCCTTTATTACTTGGACTATTCATAGAGTGTCCCTTACCTGTTTTCCTAGGCTGTAGTCTTTCCCTCTCTAATTCATATTTTCCTAAAACTTGCCCAGCTCAGACCCTGCTCCTGGCTACTCAGGTCCCTTGCAGTCTGTTCAAGTCAGTCCCAGTCCTTATCCTGGCATTCAAAGCCTTCCAGCATCTGGCTCTAACCTTTGTTTCTGGCCCTAGCTCCAGCTACTCTTTCCTCATTCCATGTTCCAAGCAAATTGGCTACTTATTGTTTCCTGAACACACCTAAACTCCTCATTTAGAATTGCCACCTCGTTTCTCCTATGCTTCCAGCCCTTCACCCGACCCCACCCCTAGTTAATCTGAAAGATCATTAAAATTTTTTTTTTAAATCTCCTAAACCCTTAACTTCTTGTCACAGTGTCTGCCATTAACCTTTCAGTCATGTAGATACACATTCAGCATTCTTCTTCAAATTCCAAAGCCATCTGCCAGTTTCTTCCCACTTATACCATCACTTTCCTTATACCCTTTACACCTACCAGATCCTTCTTTCCAGGCAAATTCCATTTCACCCTCTATTTGCTGGGTCCATATATTCTTGACCCTTTGCAATAATAACTTGTTAAATGTGACCTATAAATTCTGTATGGCAAGGACCACGCTTGTCTTTTTCACATTGTTATCCCAAGGCTAAGAGCAAAGAGACAAACACTTCTCGGTGAATGAATAAGTGCAGCAAATCTCTCAGACCTTCATGTATATGCAGTGTTAATTATCTAATGTCAGTTAGCCAATAGTAATTTTGTTTTCTTCTTCTGCGGTGCATCCTCCGTTTCAGGTTAGGAATTACCCTTTTCTTTCTCATTAAAATTTTTTTTCTTAAAACCAAATTTCCCTTACATAAATTATTTTCAATGTATACACAAACTCTCACAATCCTAAACTATCCCAATAGAGTATCTGCTTTCCCTTACATACCCATATCAAAACTCAAAATAAGAACATTGTACAATAAATAAACGGGGATAATGAAAATGGTATATGTACAAAATAGTATTGGCAAACTGCAGTCCATGGACCAAATCTAGTCTGCTGACTATTTTTGTAAATTTTTATTGAAACACAGCCATTCTCATTTATTTACATACTGTTTTTGCTTGCTTTCACACAAGGACAAAGTGACAGAGACCATGTGGTCCACAAAGCCTAAAATATTTACTATCTGTTCCTTTACAGAAAAGGTTTGCTGGTGCCTGGTAAAAAAGAGTGATTTTATAGGAGGATGCAGGAAAGATTTGTGATTCCCCCACTGCCATCCCTGCCCAGGGTCAGAAAGACATCTCTAGTGAACACTTTGCAATGTCAGGTGAACCTCCAGATGAGCAGGAAAGAAATTAAGGTGTAGTGTCACCAGGTAAACATGCATGCCTGAAGGGAAACAGTCTATTACTAGTAACAACAGCAATGTTCAGTTGGAGTGAACTTGTGAGGCAAGTATCCAAAGGATATTATTGCAATCCCAGATCGTAGAAAGGATTACCTTAGAGTCTGTTTCTCATTTTAAACTAGTCATTTTTTGGTGACAGGGTGGTTGATGCTCAAGGCCATAATGGAAGTGTGAGACCCAGAGATATTAGGAAGTGATGAGCAGAGAATGAAAAGTGTGGAGAGTGCACAGCTGGGTGCCTTTGGGCAATTTAGGTCACAAACAACTTTGGGCCTCCATTACCCCTACCTGTGAGATGGGGAATAATAATAATATATAAAAACTTAAATAAGAAAAGAAATGGACTTACAAGTCCAGGAGGCACAGAGAACCCCAAACAAAAGGAATCCAAGGAGGAACACACCAAGACACATCATAATTAAAATGCCAAGAGCAAAAGACAAAGAGAGAGTCTTAAAAGCAGCAAGAGAAAAACAGTTAATCACCTACAAGGCAGTACCCATACGACTGTCAGCTGATTTCTCAACAGAAACCATGCAGGCCAGAAGGGAGTGGCAAGAAATATTCAAAGTGATGAATAGCAAGAACCTACAACCAAGATTACTCTATCCAGCAAAGATATCATGTAAAATTGATGGTAAGATAAAGAGCTTCACAGACAAGGAAAAACTAAAGGAGTTCATCACCACCAACCCAGGATTATTTGAAATGTTGAAGGACATTCTTTGAGAAGAGGAAGAAGAAGAAACAGGTAAAGGTAAAAACTATGAACAACAAAGGGACAAGAAATACCTATCAACCAGGGAATATAACAATTAAGTCAATAGAAATATCTGATGAACAAAATAAACTGGTGAATAGAAGTAAGAGCATAGAAAGGGAATGGACTGACAATTCTCAGGGGGAAGGGGGTGTGACGAGTATGGGTAGAGACTGGACAAAAATCTTACATCTATGGACGAAGACAGTGGTGGGGTTAAGGGCACAGGGTGGAGGGGGCAACCAGGTGGAAGGGAGCTATGGGGGTTTAAAAAAAAAAGGAACATCGGTAATAATCTGAACAATAAAGATTTATTTAAAAAAAGAAAAGAAAAGGACCTGCTTACAGCCAAGGGTGACAATGAAAAAAAAAAAAAAAGAAAGAAAATATATCTGAAAGTGTTTGGCATAGTCAATAGACGTATCTTTGACTAGGCTGAACAGAATACTATAATCTATCATAAAGGGTTTTATCATAATCATGGCTATTGGCAAAGTAAGCTCTCCATAAATAGTAGTGATTATTCTTACAGTAAAATATTACATTTTTTCTTATATGTAACAGAATTATCTCACTGACACAACTTGACTTTTTAAAAAATGTAGTACCGATTTCCATGATAGCCTTTCTGTGAAACTGTACTAATTTTTCTGATTTAACCATCATTTTTATGGCTCTCAATAACCTGGAATTACTATTAGAGTCTCTCTTAATCTCCAAAGTCACATAAGAAAATACTGGCCCTCTGGAATTAGACAAGCAGGTAGTATTACCAGCTCCATAGTCTTTTCCTACTCTTCTTTTAAGATAATTTCTGATCTGGTCTGTTTCACAGTGACTGCCCTAAAAGGTCAAAGAATTTTGCCCTTCTATGGGGAGCATGTGTTTATTTGTTTATTAAGGGCTTACTATGTGCCAGACATTCTTCTAGGATTTGGATACACAGTAGTGAACATTAGTACTTCTTAAGGTAATACTAACTGATATAAATAATACAATTCCAAATCTAATTGGTTCAAGTAATTAATAAATTTTTAAAATCCTCTCCTGAGGATATGTTCTTTTTCATTGGGGGGGGGGGGGAGAGAGAGAGAGAGAGAGAGAGAGAGAGAGAGAGAGAGAGAGAGAGAAACATCAATGTGAGAGAAAAACATGGATCAGTTATCTCCCATACCTGCAACCTGAGTATGTGTCCTGACAGGGAATCAAACCTGTGACACTTCAGTGCACAAGACGATGCTCCAACCCCTGAGTAACACTGGCCAGACATCTAAATTCCATTGGTTTAAACCAATAAATGCGTGTTAGGTTTCTGTAAAGTCCAATATATGGAGACAGGGAAGGGCACTCTGCTCCATGTAGTGATTCAGGGACTAGGATGATGGAGGCTGCTATAAATGGCTTTCCAAAAGGTCCTGAGTTAGCAGATGAGAAATAAGAGAGCATGGAGGATGGTCCAGGGATGTCATGGGCCAGGGCTGGATGAGCTATTCCTCACTTACACCCACATTCCACTGGCTAGAACTCAGTCCTGTGGCCCACCTGGGTGCAGGAATGCTGAGCAATAGTGTCTGTGGCTAGAAACCTGTTTCTGTAACAATTCTATGCTATTAAAAGGGAGCATAAACTCATGCCAGACAGTTGCTCATTCGGTAACACTTCCCTATAAAGGTGAGACTCCATTAACAATCTCATGCATAAATATTTGAGCAAGTTCTGAAAAAGTAAGCAGGTCAAATTGTACATAGATGTTCACATTTTCTGTCACAAAAAGGGTCACTGGTAATTTTAGTAAGCTGTATAGAACCCTCTAAATATAACCCATAGGTGCTTTCAAAGCAAAAGTAGAAAAGTACACAGATGCACAAAATGAAGTTTAATATAGTTGTTTTTTTTCTTTTTTTTTTTTAGTGTAACTTTATTTTACCACTGTTATTAGATCATTTAATTGTTTTCTCAACACTTTCCCTTCCTGAATTTGTTACTATAATCTCAGAGGAGGATGGATAAATAAATAAATATGCTGTTGGAAACTTACTTGATGACCATCTGTCATGGTGTTTAATTATATGTTAACAGCAACCATAAAAATGCATTAATGGTCTTTGGAGTCTTGAGCTATTTATCATGAAATTGTGTGGATCATATTGTATTATGAAATTTTTTGCCAGGGAGTAGAAAAATAACCCAGAAGTTTCCAACTATCACAGGAACTCTGGGTCCTAATTAAGCAATCAGATTCGACAAAGTGTGTATTAATGTAAGATCACATACCTTGGGGGCATTGAAAAGCTGAAGACTGTTCTCTGAAAGTCAATTAGAATTTGTCATGTCACAGTGGCTCCAGAGTTAAATTGAGAAAGTTTTCATCTTTCCACTGTGGGTCACTCAGTCTAAAAGGCATTTAGGCCAGGCATAACTTAATTGTGTAATAGTTCTGTCTGTTTTTACCTAAAATTACAAGTGTGTAACTATTTCTTTGATGTACCCTCATATGTCATGTTACTTGTCAGCAACAATGATGAAAGACAAAAAGATACTATATTTAGAAAAGAACACTCCATTTATTGGAAGACAGTGTGCTCAACAGTAGCAATCGTGTTCCTTGAGTGTCCTTTGAAAACTTGTGGGGGCATATTTGGTTGTCCCAATTATTGGATGGCATTACTATCACTTAGTGGACAGTGTCCATGGATTCTAGAACATATTCATGGATTGAAGAATTGTTCAGCAGTGAACACAGCTTCCGCATCATGCTGACATTCATGAAGAGGAAATATCTTTGTTATCTAACTCTGTTTTATGTACTACCACGAAGTATATTCTGCGTAATTTTTAGATTCACTGACATTTCCAGAAATGTTACTACCGTGTAAATTCATGGAAGTGTGTCCTCTTTTTTGTTCAGAATTTTATGAAGACATGTTCACCATTTCAAAAAATAGTGTTCCTAAATGCAGTGCTGGTTATGGCATTTGAACCACCAAATACCAGTCGGCATAGTAGCTTGCCCATTTGTGTGCATTCTAATTTTAGGTGAACATGTGGCCACATTTTGTTTTCTTGCATAGTCATGACGTAACTTTCATAATTGTTTTATTATAAACTACATTCTCTTTCTCTCTTATTTCTAGGTAAGAGTTTGTTTACACATACATACACTGAGTGGCCAGATTATTATGACCACCTGATGTTCGTAGGCAAATTAGCCGTACACTGCATTGTATGGGATATGGAAGCCGAAGTCCTGTTCAAACACCTTTGCTGTCTGCAGTTACCAAGAAAAAAGTCTCCAATTTGCACAAGAACACAAGGATTGGACAGTCGAGCATTGGAAAAAAGTCATGTGGTCCGATGAATCATGTTTCCAGTTGCATCATGCAGATGGCAGAGTGAGAATTTGGCGGAAACAGCATAAAAGCATGCACCCCTCCTGCATGAGTACAACCCTTCAAGCTGGTGGGGGCAGTGTTATGGTTTGGGGAATGTTTTCCTGGCGTGATTTGGGCCCTTTAATTCATGTGGAACAACATCTGGGTCTGAATAGCACAACATACCTACCATATTTTCCGACATGTAAGATGACTTTTTAACCCAGGAAAATCTTCTCAAACGTTGAGACGAAACTGCTGAAATGGTAGAAATGGTAGAGGGAGAAAGTAGAGGAGGTAGTTGGGTCACTTTTCTCACCAGCCTTCTCGTTATTTGAGAAGATTTTTGAGACTTTCCTGGGTTAAAAAGTTGTCTTATAAGCCGGAAAATACGGTAAGTATCATTGCTGATCAAGTTTGTCCTATTATGTTATGGCGTATCCCAATGGAGATGGCTTCTTCCAACAACACAATGTTCCATGCCACAGTGCTTGTATTGTGCAGGAGTGGTTTTGATTGTAACATGAGGGAGCCCTAGCTGTGAGAACACAAGGGAGCCCTAGCTGGTTTGGCTCGGTGGATAGAGTGTTGGCCTGCGGACTGAAAGGTCCGGGGTTTGATTCTGGTCGAGGGCATGTACCTTGGTTGTGGGCACATTCCCAGTAGGGAGTGTGCAGGAGGCAGCTGATCAATGTTTCTCTCTCATCGATGTTTCTAACACTCTGTTCTTCTCCCTTCCTCTCTATAAAAAATCAATAAAATTAAAAAAAAAAAGAATCCTCTTCTTTCCCTAACCAGTTTGGCTCAATGGATAGAGTATCGGCCTGTGGACTGAAGGGTCCCAGGTTCGATTCCGGTCAAGGCATATACTTTGGTTATAGGCACATCCCCAGTAGGGGGTGTGCAGGAGGCAGCTGATGGATGTTTCTATCTCTCTCCCTTCCTCTCTGTAAAAAAATCAATAAAATACATATTTTTTTTAAAAAAAAAGAACATGAGGGAAACTTTACCTTGCTTAGGTAGCCCCCACAATCACCAGATATCAATCCAATTGAGCATTTGTGGGATAAAGTTAAAAGAGCCATCAGGCAGCTGGTTCCACAAACCATCAAATCACATAGAACTGGACAGTGCTATTTACCAGGCATGGTGTCAGATTCCTCACATCACCTTTCAACATCTCATGGAGTCAATGCCAAGAAGAATTGCCGCAGTATTGAGGGCAAAAGGTGGCCCAACAAAGTACTGATGGAGTGGTCATAATAATCTGGCCACTCACTGTGTGTATATATATATGAATGTGTCTTTAAATATATAAAATCTATGAATATCAGGAGACTCACAAAACCTTTGTGTCATTGAGTCTGAGAGGATTGAGACCCATTGTTTGGCACAGCATAGGATTCCAGGATTACAATGAGATCCTAATTATAATGATAGCTACCAATTATCGATTGCTTACCATGCACCATGCAATGTGCTAATCACTTTAAAAATATATTCTCAGTTGGTTCTCACAGTACAATTTTCAGGTGAGTGCTATTTTTGTCTTTATTTTTTAAGTAAGCATAGAGAGGTAAACTGAATTGGCCAATGCAGTTAGTAAAAAACAGCACATCATTTGAACCCAAGTCTACCTGAGCTCAAAGCCAGGGTGCCTACTACCCAGAAAAGATTGCTGCATTGGCCGAGGAAACTACCAAAAGTGGGTGATAGCTCTATGTCTCAACCATCCTTGCTTCCAATACAGCACAACCAGTTTCTTACTTTCAAGATAGAAGTGAGGCTACCTAAAATAGTGCTTCTCAAACTTTAATATACATACTCACCTGGGGATCTTATTAAAATGCAGAATCTGATTTGTAGATTGCTGTTTATTTAGAGACAACTTTTTAGGAAGCAAAGACCTAAAAAATAAATTTCAAATATTAATGAATCCTGAGTATAGAAAATTGTTAATATTCATACAATTGAAGCATTAGGAAAATGCAAAAAAAGCAACATTTTCAATTTTTCCATAAATTAAAATCTGTATTATTATGATGTAAAGGAAAAACATGAGGAAATGCTAGAAAAAATAAGAGAGGTTAGTTACTATAACATAGTACTGGTATGTACAACTAGGAACCTCACCAAAATTCCAAAAAATATAAGCTCTGGAAATATATGGATACTTTACATGGAAAAATGTAAATAATAAAATATTAAACTTAGCCAATATACTATTACATATATAGTGAAATTATAAAATATCTAACTGATTAACTATAAATATATTAAACCTAGAGGCTCAGTGCATGAAATTTGTGCCTGGGTAGTATCTACGCCTGGCCAGCAATCAGGGCCAATCTATAGGGTGATCAGGCCCCTGCTCACACCCACGTTGGCTGGCCTGCTCGTTGGCCCCGCCCCTGCCACCACCGCTGGTCAGGGCATGTGGGCCAGGGGTAGCTCCTACATTGAGCATCTGTCCCCTGTTGGTCAGTGTGCATTATAGCGATGGGTCATTCCGGAGGTGGTTCTGTCATTTGGTCAATTTGCATATTAGAGTTTTATATAGATAGATTATTTATTGAAAAAACTTTTTTAAAATATATTTTATTGATTTCAGAGAGGAAGGGAGAGGGAGAGAGAGATAGAAACATCAATGATGAGAGAGAATCATTGATAGGCTGCCTCCTGCACGCCCCTTTTTGGGGATGGAGCCCGCAACCCAGGCATGTGCACCTGACTGGAATCAAACCTGGGACCCTTCGGTCCACAGGCTGACGCTCTATCCACTGAGCCAAACAAGCTAAAGCGAAAAAATGTTTAAAAACAAGTAGCCATAATTTTGCTCCCGATATCTTATATAATAAATAAAGCCTAATGTGCTAGGTGTCTGGTCATCCAGTTGGCCATTCAACCAATTAAAGCATAATATGCTAATGATATGCTAAGGCTGCTTAATTGCTCACTATGATGTGCAGTTGCTCCTGGGGGCAGATGCTCCAACCGGTAGGTTAGTTACTGCTGGGCTTTGGCTGATCAGGACTGCGTGAGATGGCTGGACATGCTCTGGAGCCCTCCTGCAGTCCCTCCCCGGTTGTGCAACCTCCTATGTCCCTCCCTGGCCCCAATTATGCACCAGTGGGGTCCCTTGGCCTGGCCTGCACCTTCTCGCAATCCAGGCTGAGGGACACACACACACACACACACACCCAAATACATGAATTTTGTGCACTGGGCCTGTAGTTTTAATATAAAGCTAGTTAGATTGTGGGGGGGAATACAGATATATTAGAAGCACAGTGCACTGATTCATGCACAGGTGGGGTTCCTTGGCCTGGCCTGTGGGGATTGGGCTGAAACTAGCTTTCTGACATGCCCCAAGGGGTCCTGGATTGTGAGAGGGTGGGTCTCAGGTGACACATCCCAGGATAGGGCTCCCTCCTCTCTGGTTCCAGGTGCATCAGCCAAGAACTCACCAACTCACCACAGCTCGGGGTTCCTACATTGAGCATCTGCCCCCTGGTGGTCAGTGCACATCGTAGCTACCGGTCGGACAGTTGGACGGTCACTTAGGCTTATATATAGAGAGATTTATGGTTACATTATAAAAAATGTAATCATGTAAGATAATATGATATTTATTAAAATTATGAAATGTTCATATTCTATATCAAAAATCCCCCTTACACTAGGCTGTTTATAGTACCCAAGGATTTACCCTGAGAATACAACACACACACACACACACACACACACACACATGTTTTAAAGCTTTTCTTATCTAGGGCTTAATTAAATTTAACAAATGTTTATGGAATACTTTCTGTGGTCTATGTAAGAGGCATTATTGTAGGTGCCTGGGCACATCAGGGAATGAAAAAGATGAAAATCTCTGCCCTTCTCTGCAAAGGAATCAGTCAATGAAAAAAAAATGCAATAAGAATATTTGATAGTGTGTTAGAATGTGATTGGTGCTGTAGAAAAAATAAGCAGAGAAGGGCAGGGTGGGTCAGCATTAGGGTGTGGGGGTAGGCAAGGATCATCTTGGTTTTCACTCTGGGTGTCATGTGGAGCCATTGTAGGATCCTAAGCAGAGGAGCAGCAAGAATAGTTGAAATATTGAGAAAATAAAAACAATCTATAACATTGAACAACAGAAGTAAGACTTTGAAGTTAATAAACTTCATGGAAGAGTGTAAAGTCTTTATAATCTATACATATATAAAACTCTAATATGCAAATAGACCGAACAGTGGAACAACCAAACAACAGAATAACCGAACAACCAGTCACTATGATGTGCACTGACCACCAGGGGGCATGTTCAGAACATGGTGGGTATCAGCAGCAGGTGGTGGAGTGTGGAACATGGTGGGTGCTGGCCGTGGTGAGATGGTGAGTGGGGGCGCTAGACCAAGGCAGGGCATTGGTTGCTGTCATCAGGGCGAGCCTCTGATGATTACTGAAAATTCTTTGCTTCCATGCATCGCAGTCCCACCTGGCAGTTGCACCTGTTGCCAGCGCCAGCCCCGCTCACACCTGCTGCTGGCATCAGAGCTGCCAGTCACACCCACTACCGGTGCCCAGTGCCAGCCCTGATCATTGAGCACCATCAGCAGGTGCAAATGGTGCCTGCTGGCCCCGATCACCCCTCAGGGCTTCTCTACCTCCCTCTGCTCCTGAGGGGCAATCGGTGCCGGCAGCCGCCTCCAGCACTAGTGGTGGTCCCACTCACACCCACAGCCAGCGCCAGCCCTGCTCCCATCCACTGCTGGAGCTGGCTCAAATCACTCCATACCATCAGCAGCTGCAAGTGGGGCCGGCGCCATCAGCGCATGGGAATGGCAGTGGCGGGAGTGGGGCTTCTGGGACCAGGGGCCACAGTGGGAGGAGCCAGGTGGGGGCATGGAGGATGGGCCAAGACCCATCTCTGTGCCCACTGCAGCCTTGCAGCCCACAGTTCCTTTCAAGGTTCACAAATTCGTGCACTGGGCCCCTAGTAATTTATAAAAGATAAAAACATCAGTGCTCTATTAAAATCATGGGGCATGAAAAATATAAAACAGGATTGATTATGATTTTCAATTATCACCATATTTGAGAGATGGTTAGTAAGGAAAAAGAAAATAAACTTTCACATACATAATGTATATGTATCTTTACCTGACCAAGTGGAAATATAAAATAAAAAAAGAGAAAATCTTTAGATCAACTAATTAAGTCCTCAAATTAGTACAGACAGCACTATACATATGGCAGCATTATATTAAGGTTACCATGACAGATTTCTATATTTTTCTTTATGTAACAAAAGGTAGACACACTCAGAGCAGGTACATACACAACAAAATTAAATTTTTCTTAAGGTCATAAGAGTTTCTTTTCCTTTGGACTCCTTTTTATTCGCCCTTATATTTTACAGACATAGGTACTTTCAGGATTCTTCTAACTCTAAAAAAAAAAACAAAACTATGATTCTTTATTTTTATAATTAATTTAGGCTCAAATTTCTGACCTCTGTTTCTTCGGCGCCCATGCTCAAACATACCAGGAAAGACAGAAAGAAGAGCTCTAAAGAAGAATTAACAGACTTCAAATATATCTGCTGCTTCTCCCATTTTAAAAGTAAAAATGCAATAGACGTCTACAAGGTCAAGACCTCCTCTGCTCAGCTCTTTCTATGAACAACTTCTTCACATACTCATGAAAAATCTTTGACCCGCAAGAAGCCGGCAGCACTGATAATTATGTCTCAAAAACAACTCTTTATATGGTATCCACTCTATAATGGATTCAGGCACATGAATAAACCATCTTAATTTTCAAGTATTTCTTTTTAAATTAATTTTGAAAGAAAAATGTCTTGTAAAGACAGATTTTTTTTTTTTTCAGGTGTGCAGCTCTTGCATAGAAGGACATAGTTTTCATGGCCTGTGTTGTTTAAAATGTCCCAGGACCCATCTGATGCACACTGATTTATGGATTTCAGATTAAAAGCTCTTTTTTTGCCAGTTTTCTTCACAAGCACTTATCTTGACATCCTCATTAGGTGATTTTTCTCTTTTCTTTTTTGCGGAGGCCTCGCCATGCCCTTGGAACTCTCTTTTGTTCCATGCTGCAAAAGGAGTGGTTTTAAAGGCTCTTTCTCCACCAGTCCCACCTTTTCTCCCTACTTTGTAATTAGCCTTATTTGAGGGCCAGAAAAGCAAAAGACTGGAAAGAAATACAAAAACTGTTGAACAAAAGATATGATGTTCTTTACCCCAACCATATGCTGTAGAGCTCATGCAGAACCTGGGTCAGATGACTCTCCTATATGCCTTCAAATGAAAAGAAAAAGAGAAAGCTCTGACTTACACAGCAGCTGCATTGGTATAAACACACAGGCAGTAAATGTCACAATGAAAGGAGAATAATACATTTTCCCTTCATTGCAAAAGTAATTCTCTTGAAAACCAAAGAACATCATGAAAGTACACACATGCTAACAATGCTGGCAGATAGCCACTTGAAATAGCTTAATATTAAGATCCTTGCATAATTGGCTTTAATTGGAATAAAACACTTCTCTTTTTTCAAATTCTGAGCCACCCACCAAGTGAAATATCTCAGCTATTTTCTTTAAAATGGGTTCATTAGAAGTGTTCTGATGCTGTGATGATGAATGTAATATTTTTTCTGCCTTCTCTTAGTTCGTTAATTAAAGCCTCTAAGTAAAGGGCCAAAGAATTTACGCTATCCTTGTCCCTAGAAGCAGAACTCTAGTATTCAAAATATTAGGGTTCATACTATTAAATACCACTTGGCTATTGTGCC
>PVJC01036114.1:0-17842 GCA_004026665.1 Murina feae | reverse complement strand
TCATCATTTTGAATATTTCTTGCCACTCCCTTCTGGCCTGCAAAGTTTCTGTTGAGAAATCAGCTGACAGTCATATGGGTTGCCCCCTTGTAGGTAACTGACTGCTTTTCTCTTGCAGCTTTTAAGATTCTTTCTTTGTCTTTTGCTCTTGGCATTTTAATTATGAAGTGTCTTGGTGTGGTTCTCCTTGGATTTCTTTTGTTTGGGATTCTCTGTGCTTCCTGGACTTTTAAGTACATTTCTTTCACCAAGTAGGGGAAGTTTTCTGTCATTATTTCTTCAAATAGGTTTTCAATATCTTTCTCTCTTCTTCTGGCACCCCTATAATTCTGATGTTGGTATTCTTGAAATTGTCCTAGAGGCTCCTTACACTGTCTTCATATTTTTGGATTCTTTTTTCTTTTTGATTATCCAGTTGGGTGTTTTTTGCTTTTTCATATTTCAAATCTTTGACTTGATTCTTGCATTCCCTTAGTCTGTTGTTGAATCTCTGTATAATATTCTTTATTTTAGTCAGTGTATGCTTAGATTTATTGAAGGTCTCACTAAGTTTACCAGTGGTTTCTAGAAAATTTTTGAAAAACCTTATAACCGTGGTTTTGAACTCTATATCCAGTCATTTGTTTTCCTCCATTTCTGTCATTTATGATCTGTTTCTTTGTCTCCGCATTTTGGCTGCTTCCCTGGGTTGATAGAGTGGCTTTCTCTGTTAGGTGATCACTGAGAGGAACTGACCTCCAAGCCACTTGGTTATGAGAATCAGCTGTGTCTACAGTGGGAGAACTTCTGTGCTGGAGACACCCTTATGGGGCAAGAGTTGTTTCAGTGGGGTTTTGGTGCTCACTGAGTCTGCCCCCTGAGTGTGTCCCTTATGAATCTGAGGAGTTGTATTTAGGATGGTACCACTCTGACCACTGGGTACGTTGGCTCTTGTATCTCCAAGGAGTTGCTATTTTAGCTGTTGCCTGAGGCTACTCAGCCTTTTATATCCAAAAGCCTCTGTGCCAGCTTGGGTGGGGTAGGGTGTTGGGGAGTCAGCTATGGCTGATTCTCAGCCCTGCCCTAAGAGACACTGGGTCTCTGTGTCCCACGGTAATCGCTGCAAGCAACGCCAAGAGGAACCCGCTTGGGATTTCCTCCCAGTGCCAGTCAGTCCAACTTCTCTGGGTATGAATCTGGGCCCCCAGAAACTTGCCTGGAACTGGAGTTCAGAGCCGCTGGGAGTTTGTGGCTCCCTCCAGATTGAAAAAGAACCTCCTCCTCTGGCGCCAGGCCTCTTTCTGAGCCCCGCGCATGTGCCTCCGTACCTCCATACTTTGCTTCCGCAGCTCCTCTGAGTCTCAGTCTCTTTCTAGTTGTAGAATTTTCACTCAGCCAGCCTTCCTGTGGTTCTGGGTGGTGTCCGTTTTTTCTTTTCGTTGTGATTTTGAAATGATTGTGCCAGGCAGTCAATTCCGGTGTTTACCTATGCCTCCATCTTTGTTTCTCCTCTATCATATAGAGCTTTTATTATGTTGAAGTATGATCCCTCTAGTCCCACTTTGCTGAGAGTTTTTTATCAAGAAAGGATGTTGGATTTTGTCAAATGCTTTTTCTGCATCAGTTGATATGATTATGTGATTTTCATCTCAATTTGTTCATGAGATATGTCACATTTATTGATTTACGGATATTGTACCATCCTTGCATCCCTGGAGTAAATCCCACTTGGTCATGGTATATGATCTTTCTAATGTATTGCTGAATCTGATTTGCTAGGATTTTGTTGAGGATTTTAGCATCTGTTCATTAAGCATATTGGCCTGTAGTTCTCTTTTTTGTGGTGTCTTCATCTGATTTTTGTATTAGGGTAATGCTGGCTTCATAGAGGGAGCTTGGAAGTGTGCCTTACTCTGGAATGTTTTGGAATAGTCTGAGGAGGATAGGTTTTAGTTCATCTTTGAATGCTTGATAGAACTCCCCTGTAAAGCCATCCGGACCAGGGCTTTTGTTTGCTAGAAGATTTTTGATTGCTGTTTCAAATTCTTTGGTATTTCTTGGCCTATTCAGGTTTTTTTATTCTTCTTGGTTGAGTTTGGGGAGCTTTTATTTTTCTAAGAATATGTCCATCTCATCTAGGTTGTCCTTTTTTGTTGGAATAGAGTTGTTCATAGTATTTTTTCATAATTGTTTGTATTTGTGTGGGATTGGTTGTTATTTCACTTCTTTCATTTCTGATTTTGTTTATTTGGGTCCACTCTCTTTGCTTCTTGGTGAACCTGGCTAGAGGTTCATCAATCTTGTTTATCCTTTCAAAGAACCAGCTCTTGGTTTTGTTGATCTTATGTATTTTTTTGGGGGGGAGGGGGTCTCTATTTCATTTATCTGTGCTCTGATCTTTACTATTTCTTTCCTTCTGCTTATGCTGGGCTTTTCTTGTTTCTCTCTTTCTAACTCTTTGAGTTGTAGGGTTATGTAATTTATTACCATTGTTTCTTGTTTTGTTTTGTTTTTATGGTAGGCTTGTAGAGCTATGAACTTCCCTCTCAAGACTGCTTTCACTGTGTTCCATAGATTTTGGATTGTGTTTTCATTGTCGTTTGTTGCCATGATGCTTTTTATTTCTTCTTTGATCTCTCTAGTAACGCAGTCATTGTTTAATAGCATGATATTTATCTTCCAGGTATTTGATTTTTTAAATTGTTTTTATTGTAGTTGATTTCTAGTTTTATGCCATTGTGATCTGAGAAGATGCTTGATGTGATTTTTATGTTCTTGAATTTGAAGAGACTTTGCCTGTGATCTAATATATGGTCTATCTTTGAAAATCACCCATGTACACTTGAGAAGAATGTATATTCTGTGGCTTTGGGATGAAATGTTCTGAAGATGTCAATTAATCCCATCTGATTTAGTGCATCATTTAGGATTGATGTTTCTTTGCTGAGTTTTTGTTTAGAGGATTCGTCCAGTGGTTATAGTGGAGTATTAAAGTCCCCTACTATGACTGTATTGCTGTCAATCTCTCCCTTGATATCCTCCAGAAGTTATTTTTATGTATTTGGGTGTTCCTGTATTGGATGCATATATGTTTACCAGAGTTATTTCTTCTTGTTGGATTGTTATTATTATTATGAAGTGGCCTTTCTTATCTCTTGTTATGTCCTTCACTTTGAGATCTAATTTGTCAGATATAAGTATTGCTACCCCAGATTTTTTTCATTTCCATTTGCCTGAAAAACCTTTTCCATCCCTTCACCATCAGTCTGTGTGAGTCCTTTTTTCTAAGGTGGCTTTCCTGTGGACAGCAGATATGTGGGTCATGTTTTCTTATCCACTCAGCTACCCTATGTCTTTTGATTGGAGCATTTAATCCTTTACATTTAAAGTTATTATTGATAGGTACTTGTTTGTTGCCATTTTCATTCTTTACACCTGTGTTCCTTCTTTGCTTCCTATTTCTTCTTTTTACAGCAGACCCTTAAGCATTTCTTGCATTGCTGGTTTGGTGATAATAAATTTTTTTAGTCCTTTTTTGTCTGTGAAGCTCCAGATTTCACCCTCAATTTTGATTAATAGCCTTGCTGGGTACAGTATTCTTGGATTAAGACCCTTACTTTGCATGACTTTATATATTTCATTCCATTCCCTTCTGGCCTTATGTGTTTCTGTTGAGAAATCAGTCACCAGTCTGATGGGGGATCCTTTGTAGGTAACTTTCTGTCTCTCTCTGGCCACTTTTAAGAATCTTACTTTGTCATTGGTGTTTGCCAGTTTAATTATAATGTGCCTTGATGTTGGTCTTTTGGAGTTCATTTTCTTTGGGACTCTATGAACTTCTTGAATTTGTGTGAGTTTTTTCTTCCCTATATCAGGGAAGTTTTCTGTCATTTTTTCTTCAAACAGGTTTTCTATTCCTTGCTCAGTTTCCTTTCCTGGCATCTGTTTTATGTGGATGTTGTTTTGTTTTGTGTTGTCCCAAAGTTCCCTTAGGCTCTCCTCCTGATTTTTAAGGTTTTTTTTCTAGATGCTGCTCTGCTTGGGTATTTTTTCCTACCTTGTCTTCTAGCTCACTGATGCAGTCCTCTGCTTCTTCTAGTCTACTGTTGATTCTTTCTATTGAGTTCCTTATAGCAGCAATGTCATTTTTTATTTCTTCTTGGTTCTTCCTCATTTCCTCTTGGTTTTTACACATATTGAATTTGTCTTCCATTCTTTTCAACAACCTTATGACCATTTCTCTGAATTCTTTCTCTGACATATTGCTTGCCTCCATTCTGTTTACTTTCTTTTCTGGTGATACCTCCTTTTCTTTCATATACAGGCTGTTTCTTTTTTTCTTCTTCTTCTTCTTTTTCTTTTTTTAAAAAATCTTTATTGTTCAGATTATTACAGTTGTTCCTCTTTTTCCACCCCCCTAGCTCCCCTCCTCCCAGTTCTCACCCCACCTTCTGTCCTTGCCCCCCCCACTGTCCTCATCCATAGGTGTACGATTATTGTCCATTCTTTTCACACACCCCCAACCACTTTTATCCCCGAAAATTGTCAGTCCACTCCCTTTCTATGCCTCTGATTCTATTCTATTCACCGGGTTATTTTGTTCACCAGATTTTTATTCACTTGATTCTTAGATTCACTTGTTGGTAGATATGTATTTGTTGTTCATAACTTTTACTTTCCTTTTTCTTCTTCCTCTTCTCAAAGGATACCTTTCAGCATTTCATATAACACTGGTTGGGTGGTGATGAACTCTTTTAGCTTTTTCTTGTCTGTGAAGCTCTTTGTCTGACCTTCAATTCTGAATGGTAGCTTTGTTGGGTAAAGTAATTTTGGCTGTAGGTTCTTGCTATTCATCACTTTGAATATTTCTTGCCACTCCCTTCTGGCCTGCAAAGTTTCTGTTGAGAAATCAGCTGACAGTTGTATGGGTGCTCCCTGGTAGGTAACTAACTGCTTTTCTCTTGCTGCTTTTTAAATTCTCTCTTTGTCTTTTGCTCTTGGCATTTTAATCATGATGTGTCTTGGTGTGGTCCTTCTTGGGTTTCTTTTGTTTGGTGTTCTCTGCGCTTCCTGGACTTGAAAGTCTATTTCTTTCACCAGGTGGGGGAAGTTTTCTGTCATTATTTCTTCAAATAGGTTTTCAATATCTTGCTCTTTCTCTTCTTCTGGCACCCCTATAATTCTGATGTTGGTAGGCTTGAAGTTGTCCCAGAGACTCCTTACACTATCTTCATACTTTTTGATTCTTTTTTTCTTTTCTTAT
This sequence comes from Murina feae, assembly GCA_004026665.1. Classification (NCBI taxonomy): domain Eukaryota; kingdom Metazoa; phylum Chordata; class Mammalia; order Chiroptera; family Vespertilionidae; genus Murina; species Murina feae. The sequence goes on along the minus strand of PVJC01036114.1, from coordinate 12,600 downwards.
TTTTTTCTTTTGGCTTTTCCAGCTGGGTGGGTTTTGCTTCTTCATATTTCATATCTTTGACTTGATTCTTGCGATCCTCTCATCTGCTGTTGGATCTCTGTATATTATTTTTTATTTCAGTCAGTGTATGCTTAATTCTAGCTGGTCCTTTTTCATATGCTCGAGGGTCTCACTAAATTTATTGGCAGTCTCTAGAAAATTCTTGAAAAACCTAATAACTGTGGTTTTGAACTCTATATCCTGTTGTTTTCTTTCCTCCATTTCTGTCATTTGTGACCTGTTTCTTTGTCTTCACATTTTGGCTGCTTCCCTTTCTGAGTTAGGTGATCATCGAGAGGAATTAACCTCTAAGCCACTTGGTTATGAGAGTCAGCTATGTCTACAGTGGGAGAACTTCTGTGCTGGAGACACCTTTATGGGGCAAGAGTTGTTTCAGTGGGGCTTTTGTGCTCACTGCGTCTGCCCTGAGTGTGTTCCTTGTGGATCTGAGTTTTGTTTAGGATGGTCCCACTCTGGCCACTGGGTGAGGCTGGCTCTTGTATCTTTAAGGAGGTGTTGATTTAGCCTTTGCCTTAGGCTACTCAGCCTTTTATATGCAAAAGCCTCTGATGCAGCTTGGGAGGGGCGGGGCCTCGGGGAGTCTGCAGGGCTGGGTGGAGCAAATAGCTATGGCTGATTCTCAGCCCTTCACTAAGAGACACTGGGTCTGTGTGTCCCACGGTAATTGCTGCAAGCAGTGCTGAGAGAAACCACTTTGGATTTCCTCCCAGTGCCAGTCAGTCCTCCTTCTCCGGGTGTGCATCTGGGTCCCCAGAAACTCGCCTGGAACTGGAGTTCAGAGCTGCTGGGAGCTTGTGGTTCCCTCTGGTTTGAAAAAGAACTGCGTCCTCCGGTGCCAGCCCTCTTCCTGAGCCCCGTGCGCGCGTGTGCGCGCCTCCGTACCTCTGTACTTTGCTTCTGCCACTCCTCTGAGTCTCAGACTCTTTCTAGTTGTAGAATTTTCACCCAGCCAGCCTTCCTGTGGGTGGGGTGTCCGTGTTTTCTTTTCATGGTTATTTTGAAATAGTTGTGCATGGCTGCATTTATGGTGTTTACCTATGCCGCCATCTTGCTGTCTCCCCCTTCTGGTCCTTTCTGCAGGCTATTTCTTTGTCTCCCCATTATCTCACTTCTCTGGGTGTCTGGTTTTGTAGCGCTCTCTCTCCTTTTCCTAGGCAAAACCTGACCTTCCTTGAGAAGGTGCAGAGCTCATCCAAGTCCACGTATTCATGTTGCTAGAGATCCAGTGTGCCTCGGTTGTCAGCTGTTCCCTGGGTGGTGGTGTTGTAGATTCCTGGGATGTACACGTTTCCAATAACAGCCACTCTCCCTTCAAGATGGCGCTGTGTCTGCTGCAGAGCTGGTCACTCCAAGAGGGATTTCAGCAGTAGTGGAGGCTTCCCAGTCAGGGGAACTTGGTCTGGCAGTCCCCAACAGTCCCTTGGAGTATAGCTGTCCCTCACCCACAAATATACACTCTCTGTACATCCACACACTCTCCTTTTGTTCTCTCCCTGTCATACTATCTTGCAGTCTGCCTTCCCGTCAGCAACCATCTTCCTCTCCTGCACATATATTTTTGAATTAGTATTTTGGATTCTTCTTATAACTACCCAGATGTAGAATTGCTAGGTCAAAGGTAGTTCTATTTTTTATTTTTTGAGGAATATTTATACTGTTGTCCCTAGTAACTGTAGCAATTTGCACTCCCACCAATAGGACAATTTTCTCCTCATCCTTGCCAACACTTGTTTCTTGATTTATTGATGATAGCCATTCTGACAGGTGTGAGGTGATAATTCATTGAGGTTTTAATTTGCATTTCTATTATTGATGTTGAGCATCTTTTCATTTGTCTGTTGGCCATCTCTACGTCCTCTTTGGAGAAGTGTCTATTTAGATCCTCTGTCCATTTTTTAAATTGAATTGTTTATTTTTTGGTGTTGAGTTGCACGAGTTCTTTATACATTTTGGCTATTAACTCCTTATCAGATGTATCATTAGCAAATATGTTCTCCCATTCAGTAGGTTGTTTTGTTTTGTTTGTGAATTTCTTTCTGTGCAAAAACTTGTCTCATTTGTTTATTTTTTCTTTTGTTTTCCTCGCCTGAGGAGATATATCAGAAAAAATACTACTAGAGTGATGTCAGAGAGTTTATTGCCTATGTTTTCTTTAGGAGTTTTATGGTTTTGAGTCTTACATTTAAATCCCTAATTCATTTTGAGTTTATTCTTGATTATGGTATAAAAAGGTAGTCTAATTTCATTTTTTGCATGTATCTGTCCAACTTTCCCAATATCATTTATTGAATTGATTGTCTTTACCCCTTTGTATGTTCTTGCCTTCTTTGTCATATATTTATTGACCATATAGGCGTGGGTTTATTTTGGGCTCTCTATTCTGTTCCATTGATCTGTATGGCTGATTTTATGCCAGCATCAAGTCTTTTGGTTACTAAAGCCCATAGTATAGTTTGATACCAGGTAACATGATACCTCCAACTTTGTTGTTATTTCTCAAGATTGCTGTGGCCATTCAGAGTCCTTTGTGATTCCACATAAATTTTAGGATTTTTTTGTTCTAGCTCTAAAAAATGTCATTGGAATTTTGATAACGATTGCATTGAATCTACAGATTGCTTTGAGTAGTATGGACATTTTAAGAATGTTAATTTTTTTTCTATCCATGAGTATAGTACATGCTTCTATATATTTGTATCTAATTAAAAAAATCTTTCTTCAATACCTTATAATTTTTTGAGTACAGGTTTTTTTTTTTTTACCTCCTTGGTTAAATTTATTCCCAGATATTTTAAAATGCAACTGTAAATGTGATTATTTTCTTAGTTTGTCTCTCTGATACTTCATTATTGGTATACAAAATACAACTTATTTCTGAATATTAACTTTATATCCTGCTACTTTACTGAATTTACTTATCAGCTCTAATAGTTTTTTGGTAGGATCTTTAGGGTTCTCTATATGTAGTAACATGTCATCTGCAAATAGTGACAGTTTTATTTCTTCCTTTCCAATTTGGATGCCTTTTATTTCTTTTTCTTATCTGATTGTTGTGGCTAGAACTTCTGATACTATTTGAATAATGGGCAACCCTGTCTTATTCCTGATCTTAAGGAAGACACTTTTAGCTTTTTCCATTGAGTATGATGTTAGCAGTGGGTTTGTCATATGTGGCTTTTATTTTATTGAGGTATACTCCCTTGATTTCCATTTTGCCAAGAGTTTTTGTCATAAATGGATGCCAGATTTTGTCAAATGTTTTTTCTGCATTTACTGATATGGTCTTATGATTTTAATTCTTTATTTTGTTTTTGTGGTGTATTACATTAATTGAGTTGCAGATATTGAATTAAACATTGTATCCTGGAAAAATCTCACTTGATATTTTTATTGTATTGCTGAATTTGGTTTGCTAGTATTTTATTGAGAATTTTTGCATCTATGTTCATCAGGGATATGGGTTTATAATTTTCTTCTTTTGTAACATTTTTGTCTGGTTTTAGAATCAGGATAATGGTGGCCTCATAAAATGAGCTTGGGAACCTTCCCTCCTTTTTAATTTTTTTGGGATAGTTTGAGAAAATTAGTTGTTAATTCTTCTTTAAATATTGGGTAACATTCATCATTGAAGCCATAGATCTCGTACTTTTGTTTGCTGGGAGATTTTTTATTACTGTTTTGATTTTGTTGGTAGTAATTGGTCTGTTCTGATTTTCTGTTTCTTTTTTATTCAGTCTTGGAAATTGTATGTTTTTAGGAATTTATCCATGTCTTCCAAGTTGTCCTACTTGTTGGCATATAATTGTTCATAATATTTTCTTATAATCCTTTTTATTTCTATGATGTCTGCCGTCACTTTTCCTCTTTTATTTCTGATTTTATGTGTTTGAGTCCTCTCTCTCTTTTCTTTATGAGTCTGGCTTAAGGTTTATAAATCTTGTTTATCTTTGCAAAGAGCCAGCTCTTGGTTTCATTGATCTTTAGTATTGTTTTTTTATACCCTATTTTGTTTATTCCTGATATGATCTTTATTATTTCCTTCCTTCTACTCACTTTGGGATTTGTTTGTTGTTGTTCTAGTACCTTTAGGTATAAGAGTAGATTGTTTATTTGAGATTGTTTGCTTCTTGAGTTAGGCTGGTATTCCTATGAATTTCCATTTTAGGGCTGCTTTTGCTGCATTCCATAGATTTTGGGTTGCTGTGTTTTCATTTTTATTTGTCTTTTGATTTCCTCCTTGACTTCATTGTTAACCCTTTATTGTTTAGTAATGTTATTTAGCCTCCATGTGTTTGTGTGTTTTTCAGTTTTTTTCTTTTAGTTGATTTCTGATTTCTTACCATTGTGGTCAGAGAAGGTACTTGATAGGATTACAGTTTTCTTAAATTTATTGTGACTTATTTTGTTGCTTATCATGTGGCCTTTCCTGGCAGTTATTTTATGTGCACTTGAAAAGAATGTATATTCTGCTGCTTTGGAGTGAAATGCTCTAGAAAACATAATTTAAATCAATTTGATCTAATGTGCCATTTAAGGCCACTGTTTCATTGTTGATTTTCCATATGGAAGACCTGTCCATTGGTGACAATAGGGTGTCAAATTCCCCTACTATGACTGTATTACTATCAATCTCTCCCTTTATGTCCACAACATTGAACCTCTTTGCCATCAGCCTAGATGTCTTCATAATTCTCTCCCATATTGTTCCTTCATTTTACATTTTTAAAATGTTGAAGGAGGAGTTGTCCAGTTATCTCAAGGCATATGTTTTTGATTCTGATAAGATTATGGATACCAAAGAATAAAAATGGAAATCACTACTGCCAAGATATGAAAGAAAGCATACATAGTAAAATAATTTAAACCTAACATTTGGACCCAATAAGGCAAATGGAACATTTTTCCATATTTTTGGGATATGTGCATTTTCTTCACATTAAGTGGTACCAATCTTAACTAATAAAAGCGAAATATTAAAATTAACCGTTTCTCCGGGATGGGGGTAAGCCATGCCCACCAGCCAATCAGAGCTGCTGTATGCAAATTAGCCCAGCCAAGATGGTGGAGGCCGCAGTCCCGGTGTGTGGCTTCTCCGGGGCTGCGGCCTCCGCCATCTTGGGAGCCTCCCTCCTGGGAAGGCATCCAGTGCCTTGGACCTGCGGATGCCTTCACAGGCGGGAGCCAGGGGGGCACAAGGCGGGGACAAGGCGGCCGGACCCCCGCAGCCCCTGCCTGGGAGGCCGTGGTGTGGCAGTGCCACCCAGCCTCGGCCTCCAAGACGGGTGGCCCGTAGGGTCAGTGGGAGCTGTGGCTGGCCTAAAAACTGCCCTCAGCCCCTCACCCAGGCTTGCTACACCCCCTAGGGGGAGGGTCTCCACTGGGGAGCTTGGCCAGCTTGCAAACAGACATTAGCCCCTCACCCAGGCTGGCCAGGCACACCAGCAGGTGGACATCCCCAGGGGGTCCCAGACTGGGAGAGGGCACAGGCCGGGCTGAGGGATCCCCCCTCCCCATGCACAAATTTTTGTGCACTGGGCCCTTAGTAAAAAATAATGATTAAAAAATATTTGCTTTATATTTTTAGGTGCTCATATGTTGGATGCATAATTGTTTGCAAGGGTTATATCTTCTTGTTGGATTGACCCATTTATCATTATGTAACGACAATAATGTTTTAAAATTCCCTTTTTGTGAGAGAATTTCACATGTTGTGTGCCCCAGCGAAAGATGACCCATCGTGCTGGCCTGGTCAGTTGGACATGACACCTGTCAGAAGCCACCACATGGCTCTGTGTCAGAATAGGAAGGATATAGCAAATTAAAGTCATAATTTTGTCAGAGGCAGTTTTTTACTATGTTTTCATCTTTGTTTCACAGACATTTAAAATAAATAAGCCAGTCAGAGAAAGACAAGTATCACATGATCTCACTCATATGTGGAATCTAATGAACTAAAGTAAACTGATGAATAAAATAGATCCAGAGACATGGAAGCATGGAACAGACTATAGAATCTCAGAAGGAAGGGAGGCAGGAAGAGATTAACCAAAGAACTGATATGAACATATGCATAACCCATGGACACAGACTATAGTGCAGTAGGCCCAAGGGGGGCGGGCAGTGACAAGGACAGCTGGAGGTGATCAGGTCACGGGGGGGGCGAGAAGGGACATCTGTAATACTTTCAATAATAAAGACACATTTTTTGAAAGGCTTCTCCTCTTACAAAAAAAAAGTAAAACAATAATTCGCTTGATGATTTAAAAAAAAGTATTTACATAACATGTGTACACCTAGACACATTATTTATATTAGATATTTACTTTATTGAAAAACGTGAGGTTTATTTAGAAAATGAGGTCTCTTTCTGCGTATTACTCTGACCAGATCAAGAACAGACCATGCAAGAGGTTCATCAGGGCAAATCAGCCTCACGCAAGTTCCTGGCCTGGAGCTTGAGACTCATTATTCTTAATAAATTTCAAGTTCTCATTTGAAAGCAATAAATATCTCTCTTCAAACAATTAAGAATATTTCTTGTTGATTTGCTAGCAGCTATTCCCCCCTAAAACGAACTTTTGGTGGCGCCATGGCGTGCGTGGCCAGGGGCCCAGCTCCGCGTCTGCCACCGTGTGAGTAGCAAAGGGTCATGGTCGGGACAGCTGTGTATTGGGCTTTTCATATTCTCCTTTTGAACATTAGTCTGTAAAATTCGTTTTATAGGCTGATGTGTTTGCAATGCCCACACACGTGAGCTGCAGAGAGCCACGGCTGGACCAGGACATGCACCCAGGGCCAGCCGTGGGCCGCGGGAAGCCCTGTGCAGGGCAGGAGCAGACGAGGGGCTGTCCACGACTCTGCTGGGATGCCCGCTCTGAAGGAAGGGAGGGACACCTGCGTTCTCAGCACCAGGCAGACAGTGATTCTCCACAAAGCCCAACAGCAGGCTCCGGGGAGCACGTCTTCCAGAGCTCTGAGCCGGGCTGACTGCCCAGAGGCTGTGGGAGCTGACCTCTCTCAGGAGACACGAGCGCCCAGAGGCCATCTTGAGCACATATGCGTCCATGTGGTCGAGTCAGGGATCCTGTAGGAAGAATCAGGCAGTGACCCAAGCGGGTGTGATCGGGCGACACCCTTCAACTCTCCTCTGGTGCCAACAGCAGGGACGCTGGCCCCGCGTGGGCACAGTCACGGGCCACATAGAAAGTGCCACTCCGGCACTGCCTGTGGCCAGGGCTCAGTCACACGCAGCGCTGGCCTCTGCGGGAGAAGGCTGCGAGGCTGGCTGTGTTCTGCAAGAACGCATCTCAGCTCGTTAGGTAGGAACTTTCTGAAACGGTAGCAGCACCGCACTGCATTGTTGGAGTGGAGTGAATTTACAAAGCATGCACCTACACTTAAAGGAAATGGACAACCAAAAGGAAGCTTGTCGCTCTCTGCTCAGCTGTTTGATCTTGGGCCTCTGTATAGGGATGAGCAGACCACGCCTGGCTGCTCCCCTCCGCCAGTCACGGGCCAGAGTGGGGGGCGGGCGTCGGCACCTGGGTGCGCGCTGTCACGGGCTGGCAGCTCGCATCCTGATGGGCAGGTGTGGACTGTCCTGGCCAGAACCCAGCAGCGCCTGTGACGGGTCAGAGAGGAAATGTGAGCTGTGGGAGCTGCTGGGAGAACTCCCTGTGTTGACCTGGAGGACTGTCTGTGTGAGACCGGGTGGCACGCCTGTCCACGCATGGGCAGCATTAGCATCAGAAGAAAGAGGGCTCGTTCTCTGTTGCAGGGTCCCTGGACGCAGCCAGCATGCCAGGAGGGACGGCGCCAGCGGGAGAAGCCCCCACCTACGTGAACACCCCGCACTTCCCACCGCAGGCCGGGCCGGCTGCGGGCAGCAGCGCCGAGAGCAGCCCCAGGAAGGACCTCTTTGACATGAGTGCGTTCCCATTCACCTCGGTTTGCTTTTCTTCTGAGGTTGTTTTCTGCTCTGTGGTTGGAAATCTGTGCGGTTGCGGAGTTTTCTGCAGCTGGGTTTGCTGTACTTTGGTGGGTTTGACTGGGCTTCTCAAGGCTTTCAACTTCGGCCAACCTCTGCTCTGGGATTCCATCCCTTTCTTTTGTCCAGAGACAAAGCAATTTCCCCCTCTCTTTGGCACTGACTTAGCACTTGAAGAAGTGCACAGGTATTGAGACAAGCAATGTACATACATAAACGCACTCAGTGATGTAGTCACTTCAATAGCAACTGGCTATTGTTACCAAGTATTGTCTCAGCTGCTAAGGATGAGAAAGAGTAAGGGCATGGCCATGTCCGCACAGAGGTCTCCATCTGCTGAGCAAGAAATTGCAACAGACCCTCCTCGTGCGTAGGCACCTGCTTGCCTTCCCTCTCATTGTTTCTATTCTCGCTCTTTCTCTACCACTACAAGTCTCACTCCTACTCTATCAAACAATGCCGTTCTACTCACTCTGCCTATAGACACAAAAGCAAAAGAGGCCCAGTCTTTATTCTGTGGAGCTGAAATCACCACTATGTATCAGCTGTTACTGACAAGTGCACAGATAAAACATAAGACAGAGCGGCAGCAAACTACTGAGATAGCAGTGCGGCGGGGGGTGTGCCAAGGACTTTCTGTTTGTCCTAAACATTGCAAAATTAAATCATCCAGGAACTGATTAACGGAAGTGGAAGCCATTTTTAAGGAATTTTGAAAGAACTTCCTTAGCTCACAAGAGTTTTATATCCCACCCTTGCTGGGTTTGCTCAGTGGTTAGAGCATCAGCCTGTGAAATGAAGGGTCCCAGGTTCGATTCCGGTCTAGGGCATATGCCCAGGTTGTGGGCTCGATCCCCAGTGGGGGACTTGCAGGAGGCAGCCAATCAATGATTCTCTCTCATCATGGATGTTTCTATCTCTCTCTCCCTCTTCCTTCCTCTCAGAAATCAATAAAAATATATTTTAAAAAAGAAGTTTTGTATCCCAAAATTTCTTTTTCAAATTCCTTGAGAATATAAAGGCTGAAGAGCAGAGGAGATTAACATTTAACAACTTTCTACCACCGGCTATGCACTTATTATTTAATTTAATTTTGCAATGATACTACAGGCAGGTATTATTACTACAGTCATGTGACACTTGGATCAACTACAGGCTGCATGTGTGATGGTGGCCCCACAAGACTAAAATGCAGTTGAAAAATTCCTGTACACTAGTGATGTTGTTGGTGTCCCACAGTGCAACACATTACTTAGGTGTTCGTGGTGATGCTGTAGGCTGTAAACAAAGCTGCTACACTGCCAATTGTATAAAAGTACCAACTGCATGGAGTAAGTGCCCTCTATGATATTCATACAATGGCAAAATAGCCTAGTGACACATTTCTCAGAGAGTGAGTATCTCCATCATTCAGTGACACATGGCTGTGTTATCATCACTATCGCTACTATTAGCCTTACTTTACAGAGGAGAGAGCAGCGAACCCTAGAGGTTAAGTAACTTTACCGCTGGTAAAAGGCAACCTTGCTGGCTTGACACCTGCTGTCCATGATGTTGCACGTGATGAGGACAGGATCGAGTGCTTTGATGATTAGGTGGCACCATGGTAACAGTCTAACTCTCCCAGCCACTTCCGTTCCTCAGGGAGAGGACTCCCATTGTGACTCACAAACATGACCAGGACCAGAAGAACTGTAGAATCTCAGTGCTTGAGGGCGCCTTAGTCATGCAGTCCGATCCCTTCACTTCAGTAATGAGAGGTGAGAAGTGGCTTTCCCAAGACGCAGAGCCAAGGGGAGCCGCTGAGCCGCTGCTCCGTGCTCAGTGCTCACGCCTGCACTTCAGCGGCTGCACTTGTTTAATTTCGTCAGCTCACCAGTGATTCCTGGCCCCAGGTCTGGGTAGTTAGATTGGCCTGGGGTTTGAGATGAGAACTATGAGAACCAGAGCCAGAATTTCCTCATCCATCTATTTCTACTCCTGCTCTTGACAAAAAGAAGAAAGGGCCCTGGAAGGCTAGTATCTATTGAAAAGTATGGAAAAAAAAATAAAGGCAGTACTCTGTTGTTTATTTTTAACCTCTAGAGCTGAATGACAATAGTGATGATGGTGGTGATGGTGGTGGTGATGGGGATGATAAATGGTGATGAAAATAATGGGATAATAGTGATGGTGGTGGTGGTGATGATGGTAAATGGTGATGGTGATAATGGAGATGATGATAAATGGTGATGATGACAATAGGATAATGGTGGTGGTGGTGATCATGATGGTGTAGAAAGAGTATAATACAAATTTTCAACACTCCGGGTAGTCAGGAAAAAGATGGGGTGAAAATAAAAACTTAATCAATAGTTTTAACTTCTTTTCCGCTCCAAAAATATAAATGATTTAATGAGCACCCAAATGACCTAATTTTGATTTCATTTATCCTCCTCACTCCTGCCCGTCCTCTAGCTGGCCTCATTTTACAGCGTTTGTTGGGTGTTTATGGAGCAGGAACCATGTCCCAGGAATAAGTTGGGCTTTGGAGTGTAGCTGTGCCCAGGGCAATGCTGTTCTTGTTCTCGTGGTGTTTGTATTGACTGGTTGGCGATGTGGTCCCACATGGTCATGATAACACCACACATTTGTGTAGCCTCCCCTCACGTTTTCAGAGTGCGTTTGTACAATTACTATTTGAAAGTCAAACCCCGAGATTTACTTCACGTGCCTGCTGACTCGCTTGCTGCTGCCATTTGTGGATGTTAGAGCAGAAGTCGTGCCATTGATAGATAGATACCCTGCAGTGAGAGGTTTGTTCTGAAGGGCCCAAAGCAGGCTCACTCTCAGACACTCACACAGGAGCCTTTTCCCACAGGGTCAAGTGAAGGTCAAGGGGAGTAGGGCTCCTGGCCTGGGGCAAGTCACACAAAAGGCACCCATTTAAATGTCAGTTTTATTTTCTTTTAAAAATTCACCCGAAACAAAGATTTTGAAATAAACGTTTGATGGGTTGGGTTTAGGTTTTGCACAAAATAGAAATCTTGCAAATTGTCTTTTTCTTTGTTTTGTTTTGTTTTTCCCTTCCGTTTGGCAGGTTTCTATTCAGAAGAGAATGTATTTGTTGGAGGCTAGCCAGCGTTCCAGAGAAAGTAGATGGCATGTACTATGCATGGCCTCCTGCGGTGTGCAAAGCTACAGGCACTTTAACCAGCTAGACCTGGGTGTGCTTGAACCCTTGGCACAAGGCACAGTGCCCAGCTGCCTCGGGAAAGCAGGCTGACCAGGAGTCACGCCAAGAGTGGGCTGCACTTTCAAATGCTTGTTGTGATTCGTCTTCTTTATTATCAGCTGTCTTTTGTCTCTATGCTTTCTTCTGGTAGCATTGCCTTTGCATCTCATCCCTCACACTGTGTTGTTTATCATTTGCTCTTCCTGGGTCCCCCCGTTGCTGGCCGATGCTGTCCGCAGAACCTTTTGAAGATGCTCTCAAGAACCAGTCCGTGGGGCCTGTGCTGAGCAAGGCGGCCTCCGTGGAGTGCATCAGCCCCATCTCACCCAGGCCGCCCGATGCCAAGATGCTGGAAGAGCTGAAAGCCGAGCTTTGGTACCAAGGCCAGATGAGCAGGAAGGAGGCTGAGGGGCTGCTGAAGCGAGACGGAGACTTCCTGGTCAGGAAGAGCACCACCAATCCGGGCTCCTTCGTTCTCACTGGCATGCACGACGGCCAGGCCAAGCACCTGCTGCTTGTGGACCCAGAAGGCACGGTGAGCACAGGGTGGCTGCTTTCCCTCCCCCACCCACAGGCGCCTGCGGAAGCCCCGATGGCCACCCTCCAGGACCCTGAGCCAGGCCCAGGGCCAGTGCTTTCCCACCCGAGAGGTAATGCTCCTGACAGCGAGCTCAACAGCACGGCAATGTCTGCACTTCTGTGGTCTCACTACTATCCCATCGCCCACCCTGCACAGTGCAGGGACTGCTAAGTTTAATAAATGGAATTACATGAACCAATCATGGACTGAATTCCAGGACTGTTGTGTGAAAACAGAGAAGCAGGTGGAGTTAGCTGAGCAGTTAGATTAAGCACGTTGCATTTTTTACGGGGGGACAGGTCTTCAGCTGCATGGGTGACCTCCTGGTTCATAAGTCAGTGCTCAACCACTGGGCCACGCTGACCAGGCCTGAAATTACTTTTGAGGATGATTTAAGATAGCGACCCAACATTTTAAATATCTCCATGTAGTGAGCCAATCTTTTTGGTCACCGTTTGCCAAATAATTCACCTTTTCTCTGTGGTGCTGATGCTCTGCGTATTAACACTGCGTTCCTGTGTCCTGGGCTGTTTCTGCACCATCAGCTGTGTCCTATTGACCTCACTGTTTAGTGTCTCTTGTATAAATGCCAACGGTGCTAGTCATTACGGCTTTGAAACTGTCCTAACCTCTGGTGGGGTGAGTCCTTCCTCTTGATTCTTCTGCTGGTAAGATCCTCATTCTTCTTTGTTCAGATTTTAGGTTCACTTTATCAAGTCGAGAGAGAGCGAGAGCGAGAGCGACAGTGAGAGCGAGAGC
>PVJC01036113.1:0-17891 GCA_004026665.1 Murina feae | reverse complement strand
CTACCACCACCACCACCATACTGGCAGCTGGCAGCCTGTCTGTGGTTGAGGAGAGCTCCCGCTGTGGGAATGCACTGACCACCAGGGGCAGCTCCTGCATTGAGCATCTGCCCCCTGGTGGTCAGTGTGTGTCATAGTGACCAGTCATTCCCAGTAGTTCTGCTATTAGGGTCATATTACACTTTTATTATATAAGATAGAGGCCTGGTGTGTGGGGGGAGGAGGGGCGGCTGGTTTTCCCTGAATGGTGTCCTTGATCAGGGTGAGGTTATTATGACCACCTGACATTTGGAGGCAAATTAGCTATAATTTCGCTCTGAAGTTTCTAGAGGGCCAGACCATTATAAATAGAGAAGCAGGTTGTTAACCATGATTTTTTTCTGGAGATATGGGTAAACAACGCGATTTAACAGCCTTTGAACGTGGGATACACACACACACACACACACACACACACACACACACACACACACACTGAGTGGCCAGATTATTATGACCACCTGACGTTTGTAGGCAAATTAGCCATACACTGCATCATATGGGATATGGAAGCCAAAGGCCTGTGGGAACACCTTTGCTGTCTGCAGTTAACAAGATAAAATGTTTCCAATTCACACAAGAACATGAGGATTGGACAGTCAAGTATTGGAAAAAAGTCATGAGGTCCAATGAAACACGTTTCCAGTTGCATCACGCAGATGGCAGAGTGAGAATTTGGTGGAAACAGCATGAAAGCATGCACCCCACATGCATAAGTACAACCCTTCAAACTGGTGGGGGCAGTGTTATGGTTTGGGGCATGTTTTCTTAGCATGATTTGGGCTCTTTAATTCATGTGGAACATCTGAATAGTACAACACGCCTAAGTATTGTTGCTGATCAAGTTCATCCTATCATGTTGATGCCGTATCCCCAATGGAAATGGCTTCTTCCAACAAGACAATGTACCATGCCACGGTGCTCATATTGCGGAGTGCTTTCAAGACCACAAGACTTTACCTTGCTTAGGTGGCCTCCACAATCACCAGATCTCAATCCAATTGAGAATTTGTGGGATGAAGTTAAAAGAGCCATCAGGCAGCTGGTTCCACAACCATCAAATCTCACAGAACTGGACAGTGCTATTCATCAGGCATGGTGTCAGAGTCCTCGCATCAACTTTCAACATCTCGTGGAGTCAATGCCAAGAAGAATGGCTGTAGTATTGAAGGCAAAAGGTGGCCCAACGAAGTACTTAGGGGGTGTTTACCCATATCTCCAGAAAAAAAATCATTTCTACTGTCGTGGTAAACAACCTGCTTCCCTATTTATTTATGATGGTCTGGCCTTCTAGCAACTTCAGTGTGAAATTATAGCTAATTTGCCTACAAATGTCAGGTGATCATAATTATCTGGCCACTCAGTGTTTATTAAACATATTAGGTGCTGGGCAAAGGGCTTTGACTGAGATGTTGTTGCCTTCAGGTACCTCACAACCTAGTAGAGCAGTCATAAAGCTTATAATTACCATTAATAATGGATACTATGAGGTTATTATTTTGTGTGTGGTAGCAATTAAAGGATTGACAAAACATAGATTTTCTGAAGGAGCTTACATTCTATTTATAAATTTAGTAATTAAATGATTATGAAATCAATGTACTAGTATTTATTTATTATGATTGAGATTCATGCTACCCAGAAGATGGCAGACTACTATGAGAACTTGCAGTTCAGGTCCTGATCAAGAGATGGCTTCATATCAGGTGACACTAGAATTAAAGTTTAAGAGATAAAGAGTTCACTAGATAAAGAAGGCAGAAAAGGAATTCCAAGAAAACAAATGCACCAGCATTCACCTAGGTTTTGACATGTTCTGGAAAAAGCAGAGCATTTTCTCAAAAGAATTTTGATGAAATGAAATGGATCTGAGTTCTTTGGTTCAAAGAAGAGACAGAAAGTTCTTTTTCAAGAGCGATTCACTCATGGAGAAGACTGGTTCAAGAGAATTGTTTGCCCATCATCAGACTATAATAGGCCCTGTTCCTCCAATTTAAAGCACTGGACTTTCACACTCTAAGGAGGAACTCATTCTTTGGGATGGAGAACCAACAGTGTCAAAGTAAGAAGATAGAGCCCACTTTCCCTACAAGGAAAGGATGGGTTGAGTGTCTCAATAAAGCAATGGTACAAAGAACTTGTCTCTTACTTCTTTGATGAATGTTACCATTAGTCTCCTTGTAACATAAAATAGAAACTTGAAAGTCATTCTAAATCTTTGTTTGATCACTCTCCATATTAGTTAACTACAACCACCTGCTTATTCTACCTCCATTATATATCTTGAATGTATGTTCTTTTTTTATTCTTGCTGTCAGACCCAAATTTCAGAGATGGCTTCACATCAGGTAATATTAGAATTAAGGTTTAAAAGATGAAGAGTCCCTTAGCTCCTTTCACTTCTTAGTCTACTTACTTCTTAGTTTAGCCCCTCTTACTTCTTGGACTATGGTAACCAGGCCTTTGTAACAGCCTCTTCACTAGTTTGTCTGCCTCTCCTTCCATCTCCTTCCAAGCTATACTTATCACTGTCACAGAGTAATTCCCAAAAATAATTTGATTATGTCATTTCTGGGCTCAGATATCAAATTATTTTAGGAAAAGTTCTAAGCTCTTCAACATTGCATTTAAGGAAGCTTATAATTTGACACCTGTTTACCTTCTTGGCTTTATTGCCTGAAAAAAACCCTATACATATTACAATCTAGTCATAAGTATGGTTCTCTACTGGGAGTCATTCTCTGGTAGATTTAGCTTTAGAGGTCATAAGGTTAAATTTCACTTTTCAAAACATATTTTAGAGAACTCTTCAGAGGTAAAAAAAGACAACTGAGAATAATTCAACTTTTCTTTTTTACTGAATTTATTAGGGTGACATTACTAAAATTATACAGGTTTCAGGTGTACAATTATATAACAGATCATCTGAATATTGTATTGTATGTTCACCACCCATGCCAAGTCAAGTCTCCTCCCACCACCATTTATCCCTTCTTTACCCTTTTTATCTCCTCCCATCCCCCATTCCCTCTGGTAATCACCATACTGTTGTCTGGGTCTATGATTTCTTTTCTTAATCCCTTTATCTTTTGCACCCAGGAGAATAATTTCATTTTTATGAGAAGAAATTTGGAATTATTAGGGAGAATATTTGTTATGATTTCACCTATTGAAAGAATGTTATGCTATCAAAAAACCTGTCAATTTGTATAGGTAAATCACTGAAGCTATTAGATTGTATGCAAAAAATATGAAATCTGTCATGTGAAGCTGATCAGTAGAAAATAATCTTTAAAAATCTATGGAGGGAATTTAATATACAACTTGATGACTACAGTCATACTGCTGTGTGGCAGATATGAAAGTTGTTAAGATAGTAAATTCTAAGAGTTATCATCATGAGGGAATTTTTTTCTTTTCATTGCATCTATATGATCTGATGGATGCTAACTAAACTTATTGAGGTAATAATTTCATAATATATGTAAGTTAAACCATTATGCTACACAGCTTAAACTCATAATGATGTATGTCATTATATCTCAATGATACTGTAAAAAACTTGAAGGAAAAAGCTTTGAAGAATAAAAAGCTTATAATAAATATACATAATATATTCAAATGAAAGGAAAATAAACTTATATATAAAGCAACTTGGCCTAGAACTCTAGGAAGTACTCTATGAAGTGGTTCCTAGAACTCAAAGGAAGAGTCTGTCACTGTTTCCTAATGTAACAACTATTAAGTTAGATGTAGATTCTGAGTTTTCTAATAAAGACCTAGAGGTAATGGGATCTCTAGTATGGTGATTTCTCTTCTAATTCTACATGATGTACTCTTCTGAACCAATCAATACCATTGGCTCTTCTCTCTCCATATCAGTTCATAGGCAGCAGACTCATCAATAATATTGCTTCTCAAATTGATAGTTACAAAACAGTCACAGGGATATAAAGTATAGCATAGGGAATACAGTCAATAAAATATCAGGGGCGCATACTAATATTGCCTAACCACTGTGCTGTACACTTAAAACTAATACAAAATGATATTGAATGTAACTGATAAATAAAAATTAAAATGAAAAAATATTGCTTTTCAGTTATAACAGAGGTTTTCAAACTATTTCCAACAGGTCAAATCTGGTCCATTAACTTTTTGTGTGTGAGTGTATGTGTGTGTTTTTCTATGTTGATTAAGGTATTACATATGTGTTCTTATCCGTCCATTGCCCACCCCTCCCCCCTCACTCATGCCCTCACCTGCTCTGTTCTGTGTCCTTTGGTTAGGCTTATATGCGTGCATGTAAGTCCTTTGGTTGATCTTTCCCCCTGAACCCCACCCTCCCCTGCCTTCCCTCTGAGGTTTGATGGTCTGATCAATGCTTCTCTGTTTCTGGATCTGTTTTGTTTTTTTCTCATCAGTTTATGTTGTTCATTATATTCCAAAAATGAGTTAACTTTTTATATAACCTAAAATTAGGAAAGGTTTTTCTATTTTAAACAGTTGAAAAAAAGAATAATATGTCATCACCTATTCAAATGATATTAAATTTAGATTTTAGTGTCCATAAATAAAGTTTTATTGAAACACAGTCATGGTCAGTTGTTTAAATATTGTCTTTGGCTGTTTGTGTGCTATAAGGGCAGAGTAGTTGCATAGAGACTATTTGGCCTGCAAAGCCTAAAATAGTTACCATTTGGCCTGTTGTAGGAACAAGTTTGCTGATTCCTAAATTAAAGTGATGCCTGTTATGAACTGAATGTTTGTGTGCCCTCAACATTTATGTTAAAGTCCCAACCCCCAATGTGATGGTATTTGTAGGTAGGGCCTTGGGAGGTAATTCGATTTAGAGAAGGTCATGAGCATAGAGGCCCCAGAATGGGATTAATATCCTTAAGAAGAGGAAGAGAGATCAGAACTCCCTCTCTCTCTCTGCCATGTGAGGACACAGTGACAAGGTGGCATGTGCAAGCCAGGAAGTGAGCCCTTGTTAAGGAATAGAATTGGCTCGCGCTATGATCTTGGACGTCCCAGCCTCCACAACTATGAGAAATAAGTTTCTGTTGTTTAAGCCTCCTAGTCTTTGGTATTTCATTATGGCAGCCTGAGTTATCGAATACAATACCTAACAGTTGAAAATTGTAGTCTTGGGGAATTTTTTTTATTGGTTGTCCAGCATCTGGCATTTTTGATAATTCCAGGTTTAAGGTCCTGGTAGGAGGTAAAGCTTGCCTACCAAGAAAGGAGAAAACAGCCTGACAGCTGGTAGCCAGTCTGGCTGCTGTTTCTTAGGCTACAGAATATTTCTGCTTATCATAAAACATGAACCTTAGTTGAGGTCTCTTCATGATGATGATAGGACAAAGCAAAAAGAAGATAACTATAAAATCATAACTGAATAGAGATAAAAACAATGAGCTTGTACTTCTACTACAGGGAGGGTCTACTTCTTCCTTAAAGGCAACCCTAGTTTTTTCCATTCCCCTGATTTCAAAAGTTAAAAATACTAAAATGTCCAATAACCATGTCTCACTTTCAGAAAATAGCCAATTCAGACAATACAATCACATTCTTAAATTTTCTCCAAAAAACACCTGTCACAAGTCCCTTCTAACTCCGTTGGTGGAGATTCTCCATGGTTCTCCACAGTATGTAGTCTCCCTGACTGCAATAAACAAACCTAACAATGGTGAGTAGGTGTATTTGGTGGTTTTGCTTGACACCTGGTTTTAGAAGCCAGACACCTCGTTTTCAAGACTTTCTGGCACCAGTAAATTGGGCATCCAGGTATACAAGTCAGGCACATGCTCCCTACTCTCCACAGAAGCTACCACCTATGGAGAACTCATTACACCTGGAGCAACAGCAACAGAGGTTGCAGCTAAGGGTACAGTAGCAGTGGTCAGTACCCAGCACTGGCAGGATGCCAGTTCAAACTGTGACATTCGGTGCTCAGTGGTGGCAACAATGGTATTACAGCACACTCTGTTTTTTAAAATTGCTTTAGCCTGTTTTAGGTTATACTTGTTGTCTTATTGTCAATTCTTTTATTTATTCAATGACCTATCATTAAAGTATTTTATAGCTTAAATCATAATGTTGGTTATTGTGTGCTCAGCTAAGAACCTATTGATACTGGAACAATGTTCTGCAAAATCTCCCTATGCAACTCCATGCACGTGGTGACTGAAATATAATTCTCCAGTTTCAGATGTTCTTTTAAGTTCCAGGTCCAAATTTTTTACTGTTTACCAAACAACTGCTTTGAATATACCACACAAACTTCCAAGTTATATTGTTGAAAACAAAATTAGTCATCTTTCCAGACTTCCTCTATGTCTTGTCTATGTAACTGATATTACCTAAATCAGAAACCCATAATTAGTTATTCATCAAGCCCTATGTAGTCTACTCTCTGAAATCTATTTCTTCTCATTTCTACAGTTACCCTTATTGCTCTAGTTCAAAGCTTTGTTTCCTTCATGGATGACTGCCATTATTTCATTAACTTTGTTACCGTGTTTTCCATTGTGACCACTATAATCCATGCTCTACATAGTAACCGCAGAAGTCTTTTAAAAATGCAAGCCATACTACATGATGTCATATGAAACTCTCTTTTGGTTCACTTTTGCCAGAACAAAGTTGCTTCTTGAATAAAAAATCACATGAAACTAAAATGTGCAGAAATCCTCTTGAGTTAAGATCTCCAGGGCATGATCAAGCGTGCGATATGGAATGTATAATGCTGTCCATGTTTCTGTCTGATGGAGACTCTTTTTGGTCTCTATTCTAAGCAGAAAGTGACTCTGCTAAAAAAAATTTTTAAAAACCTTTGACATCCCTCTAACACCACAGTGCCATAGCATAAGCTGATTCTATGAAGTATTTATTCATTTATTCAATAAATATTTACTAAGCATCTACTATGCACCAGGCCTCATTCTAAGACATAAATAGCAGAAAGCAAAATAGATAGCCTTATACTTCATGGAGCTACCATTTATGGGAGAGAAAAGTCTGAGAAAGAAATATATATATATATTATATGAGGGTGAGTGTTACGGAGAACATAAAGCAGGGTGAGTTGACTGAGAGTATTTGGTGGGCTGTTATAACATAAAAAATGATCAGAGAAAGCCACTCTGAAAAGCGAATACCTTGTCGAAGTCCTGAAGGAAGTTAGGAAATGCAATGACATAATGTAATTAGTACATGTAAACACAGAAGATTATACTGGATGAAAGCATGAGCTCTGGAGTTAGACTTTCTGGGATCAAATCTGTCACAAGCCTTGTGATTTTGAGCAAGATATTTAATTTATCAATGCCTCAGTTTGCCTTTTTATAAAATGGGAGTAATATAAATAGCTATATTGTTGGGTTGTTCATCTTAAATAAGTTATTATATGTAAATTGGTCAGAGCACATGATAAATTCTCAACAGTCCTATACAATAAAAGGCTAATATGCAAATTGTCCCCACTACTGGGAGTTTGACCCGGAGTTCAACCAGGATTTTGATCAGGGAGTGAGGCAGGCTGGCTAACCACCCATGGCCCCTCCCCCTGGCCGGCCCGGCCTAATCGACTCAGGGCAATCGACCCCAATCGGGGCAGGTGGGCCAGACCCCAATCATGCACGAATTTGTGCACCAGGCCTTTAGTAGAAATTATAATTATTATGAAAAATATATGTTAAAAACAAAGCATTGAGGTTGGAACAAAAACTTTTAATATCACAATCTAATCAATAATGTTTAGACAATATGGAAGCAAAACCTTTAGTAGAAAACAAATAGTGATGACTCAGAGGCTAAACTTTGAGCAGGTCATAAGCAATCACAAAATCTTCCATGAAAGGAAGATTTCATATCATTATCCAAGTATCTGTTGACTATCTACTGTATTTTCTGGTGTATAAGATGACTTTTTAACCCAGGAAAATCTTCTCAAAAGTCGGGGGTCATCTTATAGGGCGGGTGCTGAAACTTCCGAGCTGGACTGGAAAATCTGCGGTTCCTGCATACGGTGCGGGGAGCTCAAAAACGGCCGCACTCCATTCATTTCAATGGAGCCAGATGGAGACTGCAAGTCTCTCCGGTTGGCTTTTTTTTGTGCCGCATACAGTCTTTGTCCAGACTTTTTAACCCAGGAAAATCTTCTCAAAAGTTGGGGGTCATCTTAGACACCCAGTTGTCTTATATACCAGAAAATACAGTACTATGTACCAAGCACCATTCCAGATAATGAACACAAAGATGAGAAAATTAGACATTTTTTCCCCAGAAAGCTTATAGTGTATCAAGAAAGACATCCTATCTAATAAATCCTATCTAATAAAAGAGTAATATGCAAATTAGGTGTCACTCTATCACAAAGATGGTGGCACCCATAGCCACAAGATGGCAGTGCCCAGTCCAGCTCAGCCCCACCACTGAAGTGTTCAGGCCTGTTAACCAGGCAGGTGGTGGGGGAGGTGGGGGGCCCAAGGGGTGGAAAAGGAGATCAGAGAAGACAGGGGCAAGGCCGGAGTTTGCAGGGGCCTGGGCTCAACAGAGCCAGCAATCGGAGGGCAGGGGCAGAGCCTGCGATTACAGGGGTCTGGTCACTGGTGGAGCTGGCAAAGCAGGGGCTTGGGGGTCCCCTGCCCAGGCCTGCAGTCTTTCCCAGAGGTTGCCAGTGGGGGCAAGGGCAGAGCTGGCAATGGCAGGGGGCAGGATCAGAACTGGTGATCGCAGAGGCCTGGGCTCTGTGAAGCCGGCGATTGGAAGGCCTTGGGGACTTCTACTCAGGCAAAAGAGTAATATGCAAATGAACTCTCACTCTGTCACAAAGATGGCAGCAGCCAGGGAGCTGTAACGAGGCAGGAGGCTTGCGATGCCCCAGCGATGGAGGAAGCCAAGACTTTCACCTGCCCTGTGGGCCCTGAGAAGGTAAATAAAACCAAGATACCTGCTTCCAGCTGGCAGCTTTGAGTGGGACCAAGGCAATAAAGTTTCAATTATAAAAGTTAAATAAATCCCAGATACCTGCTTCCAGTCTGTGGCCATGGCCAGCCTGATAAAGGCTCTCAGCCCCTCACCAAGGCTGGCCAGGCACCCTAGTATCGACCCCCACCATGAAGGGACTATGGCCCAGCCTAAAAACAGCCATAAGCCCCTCACCTAGGCTGGCCAGGCACCCCAGCAGGACACCTTCAGGGAAAACCAGCTGACCCACACCTATGACCAGGCCTCTGTCTAATATAATAAGAGGTTAATATGCAAATTGACCCTAACAGCAGAACGACTGGGAATTATTGGTCACTATGACACACACTGACCACCAGGGGCACACGCTCAATGCAGGAGCTGCTCCTGGTGGTCAGTGCACTCCCACAGGGAAGCTCTGCTCAGCCACAAGCCAGGCTGCCAGCTGCCAGCACAGTGGTGGTGGGAGCCTCTCCCGCCTCCTCAGTAGTGCTAAGGATGTCCGACTGCAGCTTAGGCCTGCTTCCTGCTGGCAAATGAACATCCCCTGAGAGCTCCTGGGCTGCCAGAGGGATGTCTGACTGCCAGCTTAGGCCTGATCCCTCTGGGGAGTGGGCTTAAGCCAGCAGGTGGACATACCCTGAGGGGTCCCAGATTGCGAGAGGGCACAGGTCGGGCTGAGGGACCTCTTCCCCCCGCACTCGGGTGCACAAATTTTTGTGCACCGGGCCTTTAGTAATAAATTAGCAATCACAGTGAAAGTATAAAAGCAATGCTATAGGACTACAAGGAGGATGCTATAGGAGTATATAAGTGGAATAGTAATAAGGGCTATGAAGTAAAAAACAGACCTGCCAGATAACATGTAGAAAATCATCTAGATTGAACCAAACCAATTCATTAGCCTCACTTTTATTTTAACTTTTAATCAAAATGTAAGATACCAATAAAATAACATATACACATAATGTTTACTGTATTTTTATGTACTGAACTGTTTACTCATGTAATAAGTATCAGGATGAGTAAACAAAATATTTCCTGAGTCCAAAAGCAGCGCCCTCAGGCACTCTTCTCATCACTACCTTGCTTCCCAAAAGATAACCTCTATTAGTTTCTGAGAGCACAGATTAGATTTTCCTCATGCTTATTCTGCATAAATTAAAACATATATATTCCTGGTGCCTGACTTCGTTCTGTGAACATTCATACAGAGACTTTACATGAATATCCATAGCAGCCTATCTCTAATAGCCCAAAACTGGAAGAAAACAATCTAAATATCAATTGAGAGGTGAAAAGACACATCTCAGAATAATTACGTCAGTAAAAGAAATCAGACTAAGGAAGTAAATATATAAAATGATTACATTTATAAAACATTCTGGAAGATGTGAACTAATCTGTAGTGACAGAAAGCAGAACAGCATTTGTCTGTGTGGGGAGCAGGTGAGCAGGCCCATTAGGGGGATGACTATGTTCACTGTCTTGACTGAGTTGATGCTTTCGCTGGTGTATATGTCAAAGTTTATCAAATTGTACACTGTATAGCAGTTTATTAGATGTCAATTATACTATGATAAAGCCATTTCCAGCTGTGCCATGGTAATTAAGAATAAGGCTCCTGAGTCAGGCTGCCATGGTTCATGCCCTTCCTCCTTGCCTTCCCAGTTTTGTGACATTGGACAAGTTATTATTTTATGTTTCAGTTTCCTTACTTTTAAAATGGAGATAATAATATTATCTACTTCAGAGAGTTAATGTGAGGGCTATGTGAGCTACTACATGCAAAGAATTTGGAGTTAGCATTCTGGTGCTCATATTAGCTAAAATCCAATGGATAGTTTTTCTTGCAAAATTGACTAAATTAGGCTTATTTTTCTTTATTGATTTAACCATTATACTGGCATTCAAAACCTTCCTTGAATAGGCTCTGTTCTACTTTTCAAACCTCATCTCTGGATATGCCCCAGCCAATGCATCCAGCACGAATGAATCTCCTAGTACTTAACATCATTCATCAGTTTCTCATTCATCTCTCGGCTTTTGCACACGAGTTTTGGGCTTAGAATATCTCTTCCATACAAAAACTCACTGAAAGGATCAAATGTATCTTTAACATTTTCACCACATAGTGCAGTGCTCAACACACTGTACGTTTTCAACAAATGTCGGGCAAGTTTTCCCTGATTCTAATTTTCATTCTCTTATTGAGTTTTCTGCCACTAATGTTAATTACATGTATTTCTTATTCTGTCCCCTAAGCCTCGTGTTAACAGAATTTGTGGTTTTGCTCTTCTGTTAGAATTACTAAATGACAAAACTAGGATGACTGTTTATAGATCTTCATCTCAATGTATCCATATTTATTTGTTCTTTTTAATCCTCTTTATTTCTGTCTTCTTTTACAATTATAGATATCCACATAAGTCTATTGATGAAGAGAAAAATAATGAGAATGATATTCTTTGCTTTTTCCAAAAAATTTCTCTACTTCCTTTATGTTAATTATGTACATCATATATAAATGTTTGATTTTAAATATGATAAATTTTGTATAAAAATGTAAATTTAGTAATTTCTTAGAATAACAATAATTTTGATATTAGAAGTTACATAGTGTCTATATTTTCTATGTGAAGAAATACTGAAAGGATATTGTTCAGTAATTACTGTATAGAAACACCTTGAACTGTTTAACTATATTTGATGGTGAATGCTATATAAAATGATTTATATTTCAAAGTTTTACCAGTTTGTGTGAAAACCCTCTGCAAAGCATCAACTTATAATAAAAATTACAATTCTAAACATTTGTCCTCAAGAAGAAACATAATATAGAATAAATAGCACAAGCTGAAACAAAAATTAATGCATTGCCTATGGCATTACAGATATTATTTATATGGTAGCAAATAACATTATTGTTCTTATTTGGTGAATGGGAAATATCTTTTATGCATTCTTTACCAGGTTAATGTGTATATTAAAAAATATTGTTGAGAGTACTCTGATGAGCCTTGGACATTTTAATTCATGTTAGCATCTTGATTTTAAAACAATGGGCAAATAAAGACACTGAAACATAAGTTAAAGGCAGCAATAAATGTCTTACATTATTACAAATAAAATGGCAGTGTTATAACCTTATGAAATTCATTATCTCATTTTATCATAATGAGGACTGTATGCTTAATCTATAATTCCAGAACACCATATAGAACTGGAAATATTTTTAAATGAAAAGCACCTCAAGAGAATAACCTATTCTTGTCATATGAGATAAATATCTATAATCTACATGAAGTATTAATAGAATTTGATTCCTAACCCAGTGCCTTGCAGGTAGGCTAATCAAATGAACAACATTAGCATAAATGTTTTGAAGTTGCTAAAAATATAATGTAAGCAGGCAAGTATAATCTATAGGCAAAATAGTGAAGTGAATACATTATGGGAGCACTAGGAAAAGAAGCGAATTTGAATCCAGGTCTTGCCATTTTCTATCAGAGTGACCTTCTGTAAAATTGTTTAATTTCTTTGAGACTCAATTTCCTCATCAGAAAAATATGACAAAAACACATATCTTATACAATTGTTACAACATCTAATGAAATAATGTTGCGGGTGAAGAGACGCATATCCATTAAATAAGTATTAATTTCCCTTCATTGTCAAGAAATATGAGATCACTTATACCGTAGACTAGATCAGTTATGCTTAGATTATTGTTTTATTAAAGGGGAAAACAATGTTTGAGTTGTTGTGTATATGACTTCCAGTATCTTTAAATCTATATCAGTACTAGCTGTTCAAGGGAGATTTAAATGTGTTTGCACAGTGTTTAAACATATCATTTGCTTTATTTATGGGCTGTTCTTAACATTTTCTCTTATTTGAGTTTTTAATTCTACCTTAAATGTCAACTCTTCCTTGTTACTCACATAATAAAATAATCTAATAGCTACCAGTTAGCTATTTCCAAACTCCTCAATCTAACTTTTCACTTTCCTTTCACTACTCAATTCAACTTATTCCGACTACCAGCAAAATCAGGACACTCCTTACTCCACAGATATGCCCTGGATTTTCCTCTGCCTAGTGTGCTACTGCTCTCTTCATAACTGAAGTACAACTTCCTCTTTAAAGCCTCAGGCGAGTGTTCTCAAATCCACCCTCTTTCCTTCCAACCAGGAGTAATCTGATTTTCTCTAAGTATCTTTTTTTGGAGGAGTACTTTTCTTCCTTTCTATCTTTCTTGTTTTCTTTATTAATTATACATACCACTTGCAAGCCACTATGCTAGGTATTCTGGAGGATGAATAAAACACCATACCTGTTCTCAAAAAAAACTGACAATATAGAAAAATACAGAAGGTCAGTATAAAATAGATTATTGAAATCTAGGGATGCAGAGAAAATAAGAATGGACACACATAGACCTCACACACTGGAAGATGACATGATGAATTTTTAGGACAACCTGTCAAGTAGGTAAAGTTTGGTGAGAAAGGCCAGAATCACCCATGATTTAAAATATATTTGCCAAATTTTAGAATAATGGACTAAAATTACACTCTAGTAATTCAAACGGAAGAGTAATATGCAAATTGATGCTCACTCCGTTACACCCAAGCCACGCCCACCAGCCAATCGGAGCGGCTATATGCAAATTAACCCAGCCAAGATGGCGGCCATGGAGCTAGAGCAAACAGGAGGCTTCAGTTGCACCAGCGATGGAGGAAACTGCCTGCTCAAGGCAACAAAGTTTTAATTATAATAAATTGAATAAATAACCCCCAGAAACCTGCTTCCAGCCAGCCTCCCTGGGACATTGGGTCAACGGAAGCTGTGGGCAGCCTGAAAACAGCCCTCAGCCCCTCACCCAGGCTGTCCAGGCACCCCAGTAGGGACCCGAACCCTGAAGGGGCTGTGGGCAGCCTGAAAACACCCCTCAGCCCCTCACCCAGACTGGCCACAGCCCCGTAGGGTGAGGGTCTCCACTGGGGGGCTTGGCAAACCTGCAAACAGCCATCATCCCTTCACCCAGGCTGGCCAGGCACGCCAGCAGGTGGACATCCCCCAAGGGGTCCCAGACTGCAAGAGGGCACAGGCCAGGCTGAGGGACCCCCCTCCCCCCAAATGCACACATTTTTGTGCACTGGGCCCCTAGTTACATATAACTGTATTTAAATATTTGGCATAAAATTGTATTTCCTGATTGCCACATCTTCTCTATTCAGTAAACAAATGTAACTTTGGACAACACATTTTATTAGCCGCTGAAGGGAGATAGAATGATGAAGACATAGTGTTGTTTTCAAAGATCTCAAAGAAACAGATCTTCAAACAACTAATAATACAACATGATAATTTTTCAGCAATATTACACTCAAAGTCTAACATGCATATGTTATAGAATGAACAGGGATGTGCAACCAGTGGAGTTTTCACAGAAGCATTGACATTTGGACTTCACTTTAATCAAATTAATAAACAGAAGCAGCGCCACAGTCAATCAAAAATAGGTATTGATACAAGATGCTTTATGTTTGGCTTGCAATTTGTTATTCTTTGCATTTAAACATGACTGTGTCTCTTATCTGAGAAATCTCTTTCAAATCAAATCATAAAGCCCCAGATGGAGTCCTCGATTTAAGGCATAAATTGGAAGCAGTTTGATTTTGTAGACCTTTTCCCATGTTCCTTATATATGCCAAGAATAAACTACACTCTGATGAAAGGCCTTTGAATTTCATTTCCAAAAATGTCTCCCTATCCTATTTAATCTTCTTCACTCTGTTGTCATG
The DNA here is from genome assembly GCA_004026665.1 of Murina feae. Classification (NCBI taxonomy): domain Eukaryota; kingdom Metazoa; phylum Chordata; class Mammalia; order Chiroptera; family Vespertilionidae; genus Murina; species Murina feae. Next base: position 3,069 of record PVJC01036113.1, on the reverse strand, counting down.
GCCCTCATGTTCTCTTGGCCAAATTGCAGCAACTGGTCTCCCAGCCTTCCGTATTCACTTATATGCATCCTCTCCTGTTGTAAAGGGACATAGCCTCAAAATGGCAATTTCTTTCCTCAAATTATTTTCAATGTTTAAGCGGATCTACTAACTTGGATCACAGCACTTCTTAGTATGCAAAAACCAGAGTATGCAAATTCTTGTCCATTGTTTCTGGACATTTCACAGAGGAATAGCCAATTCTTAGGATCTGAGTACATTAGTACAGTTAATCAGTCTTACAGCTGGCTGATGCTCCTAATTCCTCTAATAAATCACACAAACATTTAGAGTTTGGGATTTGTCTTATCCATCTTGGGTCACGCCAGGGGACCCTAACTCTATAGCTTAGGGACTGAGTTCCATTCATTCCCCTGGGGTGGCTCAAGAGGGTCTCTGATCACACATCAGAAATCCCTCATCACCTCAGTGGACCACAGAGTCTGCTGAGAGGTGGGGCATGGCAGGACTCCTTCCTGCGTGAGAACCAGCCTGCCTTGGTTGCGCCGTTCTGAGACTCTAACCTGGGTTCACCTGGTTCTGGGCCATGACATCATGCCTAAAGCTTTCTGTCAGGCTCTCCTACTTAGTGCTTCTTTGTTTCTGGGCTTGTCTTTCCTGATACACCCACGTGGTAGTTGTATTGCAGCCAGCATCTGTCTTTTTATTCCATCTGCTGCATTGCAATCCTATGATTTCTTTAGTAACTAATAGTCCATGCAAGCAACTCCAAAACTTGGTTTATCTTCAATCCTACAGCAGCAGCTAAATCAGAACAGCCCTTTCAGCAAGTGGAGTGGAGTTAGCAAGTAGGTCCAGAGAATCTGCCAGGAGTCTTGCCTTCCTTTACAGAAAAGAAGCCTTTAAATTTTTTTGTGACTTAGGGGGTTTCATAATTCCACCTAAGGGTCTTTCCAACTGCATAGAATTCTTAAATCAATCCCACATTCTCTAAAAAAAACAAAATGTAGTTCCAATCTCCCTGGGACTACTACATTGTTCCACATGGTTTTCCAAGGAAAATACAGCTTGTTCTAGATTCACTTTTAACTGCAGATGTCGGTCTGATATGATTTGTTGGCTTTCTCTAATGCATTTTTTTTTGAGAAACGATTTTAACCCAAGGACTAACAAGGCATATGTCATGTCTAGAGCAGTAACCACAAACAGGAAGTGCAATGAATGGGTAGTTTACAAATACCCATTACAAACCTTTAAGGTAGAGAGGAAATAGAAGTTCAAGATTTAGTTTTCAGAAAACTTAATTAAAATAACTAGACATGTTACCTTCTACTTTCACATTACTGTACACTCTGATTCTTCTACCCTAACTGAACTCTCTCCATGCCATTCTGTCCTCATGATCTTGGTTTCTCAGTTCCGTGTATTTTCCACACCTTGGATAAGTTCACATAACATCCTTCTGACATGTCTTGTTTTCTGAGTATTCATGGTTTCCTTGGGAGTGAAATACTTCTGTCCCATCTGTCTCATAACAATTGGACAGAAACCTCAAAAACACTATGTTAAGAGAAATAAGCCAGAGAAAAGATCCCACGATGTATGATTCCTAAATGACAAAATGTTCGGGAAAGGCCCATTTACAGTATAGACAGTGATTAGTGGTTGCCTGGAGTGGGAATAAGGATTAATTGTGCATGAGCAAGAGGGATTTTTGGTGGGACTAATGGAACTGTTTGAAACTGCATTGCAGTGATGATTGTAGAACTCCATAAATTTGCCAAAAATTATTAAATTATGCACTTAGTATGGGTGAATTTTATGTTATGCAATATACACTTCAATACTTTCAACAACAAAGATAAATTTAAAAAACAAAGGCAAACAAATGAAAATCTACTGAGTGACTTTTGTTCTTTGCCTCTGTAGAGGGTAGGGTGCCTGTGAATTCTTACTAACAAATTTTATCCCATTGCTCACAAATCTAACTTACCATTTCTTTGCTTACAATTCTTTCCTTGAAAGCTTACGTACTGCTCACAAAATGAAGTCCAGCTACGGCACACAAGCCCCTTCTCCTCATGATGACTCCTTACCCATCCACATCCACCTCACGATGACTCCTCCCACACGCCACTATTTTGCACATTAATCCCTGTGACAGGATTTAAGCAACACTCCTCCTTCTGCCCACTTGTTCAATTCCAATTTATTGTTCGAAAGACTCCTCAGGCTTCATTTCCTTTGCAAATTTTTTCTCGGACTTGGCCAATAGGATTAAGTACTTTCTGTACTACTTCTGTTTATTTACCACATTTCCATAATCCCCTGTAACATGCTGTGTTGCATGTAATGCTTTTCACGTCCGTCTTCTTACCGGCCTGTCATCTGCCTTACGGCAGGGGCTCTGTTCCACTTGGTGTCTTCAGTGTTAATCACCATGCCTGGCAAACAGTAAGCCCTTAACAAATGTTTATGGGGCTGGAATGAATTAAAGATATGTATCCCTTTCAACATTTGCCAAGCAGAAGAGGTGACGAGGAGTTTGGATTTCAAATGTTATATCTGTATGTACAATATAGCTGACGTCAAAGCAAGTTGTACGTTGGGAGAAGATGGGAGAAATTATTGGTTGGATAGAAGATTCTGACTTCAATGAGATTTGGTTTCCACACCCTCAGGCTGGTCTAATCCCCTGGTATTCTGAAACTGTTATTTTTACTGTAATGACATCCAGATGCTACAATGTTATTTTACTAATATTGTTTGCTTTTTATGCCAATACATATAAACTATCAGTTTTTATCCAATTTATATTGATTGCTATGGCAGAAGCAAGCAATATAAAATGAAACTTTACAACAGCTAACATGAGTTCTTTAAATTTTGTTTTTGACTAAAAATAGATAGAATAATTATATTTTTGTGTGTGACAAGATGTAGGTCTGCCAGTTTTGCTACCCGAAGTTTAAGTTGATTTAAAAAACCCAAACCCAACAACTGAAACCCTAGTCAGTAAAATTTAACATAACCAAAAAACAGGGATGTGAGAGTATATAGAGTTCTTAA
>PVJC01036112.1:0-17889 GCA_004026665.1 Murina feae | reverse complement strand
TATGAATCTGTCTCTATTTTAATGAATTGCTGAGTTTGATTTTGAGGTAATAGCACAGCAGCACAGCAAACAAATTTCCTTCTGCAGTTTTGATAGGACATATTTACCTGGTATTGCAGGAGACAAGAATACCATGTATTGGCATCATTACACTCAGAAAGAGTCTGCAGCTGCTGTGAAATCCTCATTGATTTTCATGCAGGATTACCCTTTGGGGAGTGAGATAAAAATGCCCAAATTGGTGAAGTGAAGCAGTTGTTTATAAAGAAACACTGCCAATGTGATGCTGCTGTCGTGCATGCTAACCCCGAGCTTACCCTGATTTGCTCTTGCTCTCTTGATTGGCTGTTACCTCTTCAGTCTTGTTGGAAATTCTCTTTTGCACCTTTAAACATAATTTTTAAACTATATTCAACAGACCAAAACTCCTTTTCTCATTATACTGGGTAAGCAGCAAAAGAGAGAATTCAATAATAATGGCATATTCTATCAAGTACACATTTTTTCCTTCAGAAAATTTTAGATATTGCCATTAAAAGATAACTGTCATATTGACTGTTCCTAACAAAGTGTCCATGAGCAGTTTACAAACTAAAACAGAGAGTAGTCATGGCTGCTCTTGAACCTCTCAAGTTCCCCTCTTAGGTTCCTTTCTCTTAGTTTACTCCTATTCTTACTGGACAACCTTGTTCATTTTCATGTCAATGAGCATATATGTACGCCCAAGACTTGAGCATACCCAACCTAAACCTTTCAGACTTCTGTGGATCCTACTGTCTTGGTTTGAACATCCCTTTGAAAGCTCATCAAACTGGACACATCAGCTCCTTTAACCTATCCCCTTCCTCCATATTCACCAGCACGCGTGGGTTCACACAGTTATCTCTATGTCAGTGAGTGCTAACACCATCCACCGGAAATTACAAAGGCGTGATTCAGTTGTAGTGAAAGGGTGTAAGTGAGGTTTTTGTTTGTATGTTTTTGTTGTTATTGTTGTGGTTTTCTCTCCCAGAGGAGGAAAGGAAATTAAACATTGTTTGTTTTTTTGTTTTGTTTTGTTTTGTTTTGTTTTTGGGGGGGAAGGGCGCCGGGGGAAGACAGATGAAATTAAACTTTTTTCCATCTGGGTTAGGATTTAAATTATGTATTGAATATACAGTTATCAACAAAGTGCCATGACAGGACAGGGAAATAAGGAGGTAATTTCTGTGGGAATAAAAGGAATTAATAAACTCAGGATTTTGTGGAAGAGAAAGCTTTCCAGGAGGTAGAGATGGAGGGAACACACTGAGGAAAAACAAGGCAGAACCCAAGGGATTTCAATGTGGTTCTTGTAAAGCAGAGCAAAGCTCCCCAAGGGCCAAAGGCTTGAGCAAACGTAAATCATTCTGCAGAATCCTGCTTATTTCCCTACAGATCTTTGTGACACCTAATTGTTTGATTCCACTGGGGGTTATGAGGATAAGCCCTTTCCCTGGCCTGCCTTTCCATTCTTCTTGATGAATATGTTGCTCCAGGAGTAGCACCCAGAAGTCCCTTTGTGAGCATCTTGGACAATTGTTTGTTTTCCAATTTCCAATTTTTTTGTGTGGCCTTGGGTTCTCAGTCTTTTATCCAAACCCACCTGAGCTTTACACTTGTATGTACATTTAAATGTATTGTATACCAAAGGTAGTAAGTAGCACCTTTATTCTGGAGGTGTCTCTGCTTTGGTGAAAAAAAAAAAAAAAAGGCAGTAAACAATGAAAAGCAAGACGGCAGAGCCCAGAAATAAAGTATCTAGTAACCAATCAGGATATTGAGGATATTGGTGAATGGAAGCCAGAGTCACCTTGGACCAGGTCAAGGAGAATCAGTCAGTCATAGAGGAGTGGTACTAAGGGTAGTGGAAGAGGGACCCTGGGAATAAAGTAATTGATAGGTTATCTGAGGTACTGAGTATTTGCTAAAAATATTTCTTGCTGTTCAAAGGATATATTACAGTGTTCAGGAAAAATGTTAAGGACATGGAAATTTAAGCAACAAATGAATGTTATTATTTTTATAATATATTTTTACTGATTTCAGAGAGGAAAGGGGAGGGAGAGAGAGATAGAAACATCAATAATAAGAGAATCATTTGGCCACTTTCTGCACACCCTACACCAGAAATTGAGCCCACAACCCAGGCATATGCCCTGACCAAGAATCAAACCGTGACCTCTTGATTCATAGGTCAACATTCAACCACTGAGCTATGGCAGCTGGGTTGAATGTTATTTTTAAAGCATTTAAAACAATTTTTTTGAGGAATAATAAGTATACTGTAAACTTGATCTTTTTGTATATAGATTTGCATGTGTTGAAAATACACACAGTCATGTGACCATTATTACAAGGTTTAGGATAGTTCTCTCATCCACTAAAGTTTTCTTATTATCCTGGTTTCTCTCCTACTCCAAGCTCCTGGCAAACACTGACTTTGTCTCCACAGTTCTGCCTTTTTCCAAATGTTATGGAAATGGATTCATACAGTATGTAACTTTGCAAGTCTGGCTTTTTAAAACTTAGTTTAATGCATTGCAATCCATTCATATTGATATATATATATATATATATATATATATATATATATATATACTATTTTTCCTTTTGTTTCTTTTTATTGCTGAGTAATATTTCATTTTATGAGTTTATCACAATGTGAATACCATTAACTAAATGAAGGGTATTTAATTTCCCCCCATTTTAGGAGATTACAAATAAGGTTTAAGTCTTTCCTATTGAGTCTCTAAAAAGCAAAAAAGTGAAAAAAAACAACAAAAAACCATAATCATGATATATTTTTTAGTAAACAATATTCGGATACTTTGGATAATGCAAATTCTGTCACTCCTGCCAAAGGTTGTCATTTCTTTAAGATAATGTGGTAAGAGAAAGAAGAGGTTATGTAAAAGAATTTAATCAACTTCCACCAGAAGTCATAGATGGTCTCTAAAGCAGATAAATAAGGAATAAGACTGGAGCACTGATATTCGTAAATATGAAGAAAAATATCAGAAAAAAAAATCATTTAAGTGATTTGAAAATTGCTTCCTCTGGAGAACTGAGAAGGTCAAATCAGGAAACCACAAGTTTTTTATAATGTTGCCTTTGTTTCCTTAAAAGCCAATTAACTCCATTTAAATTTCTGGCTATGTGCATCTATTAATTTGATAGAAATAAAATAATAAATGGTCCGTGAGTTTTTTCAATGTGCTTAAAGTAGGTATTTATATGATCACATTCCCAAACTTGCTTTCTGCTCCTTGGATCTGCCTCCCCCTCTTTACTTCCTTCCCATGTTCTTTAACAGCCCTTTTCCTTTCTGGTAAAAGAGCTATTGATCTGCCTCTTTCTCAAAATTATCATCTTTTTTAAAAAATATTTTTATTGAAGGTAGAGGGAGAGAGATAGAAGTATCAATGATGAGAGAGAATCCATGTGCCCTGACCAGGATCCTAACTCAGCAGCATCTCAGTGCATGGGAGCAACCAACCAACTGAGCCACACCAGTCAGGGTGAATTTTTTTTTAATCCTCACCTGAGGATATTTTTCCCCCATTGATTCCTAAAAGAGAAGGGAGAGAGAAAGGGAGAGAGAAACATCAAAGTGAGAAACATGGATCAGTTGCCTCAGGCACTCACCCTGACCTGAAATTGATGTGCACTGACTGCACATGAGGAATCAAACCTGCAACCCTTTGGTGTGCAAGGACAATGCTTTATCCATTAAGTAACACCAGCTAGGGCACCTATCCTATATCATAAAAGCCTAATATGCTAAGTACCAGTCATCAGGTCAGCCATTCAACCAATCAAAGTGTAATATGCTAATGATATACTATGGCTGCTCAGCCGCTTGCTATGATGTGCACTGACCACCAGGGGGTAGACACTCCTCAGGTAGATTAGCTTGCTGCTGGGGTCCAGCTGATCAGGACTGAGCGAGATAGGCAATAGTCCCTCCCTGGCTTACCAACCTCCTGCATCCCTCCTCAGCCCCAATCATACACTGATGGGGTCCCTCAACCTAGCCTGCACCCTATTGCAATCTGGGATAAGGGACCCTCCTCTCCCCCACCCCAGTGCATGCACTGGACTTCTAATTTTCTTATAATAGGCTATTTATAGTAGGCAATATAGTCTAAATATATTTTTCTTTAGAACGATCAGAATTTTAAAATAGCATTCTTATGTGGTAACTAGAAAGGGATGAAGTTGAAAAAATCTTTAGAGAATATGACATCTAGAGACTGGAAATACCTAGAATTTATACCTTTACATCCTCATTCAAGGCTAATAGGTGCTTGCTGTACTTTTTTGTTTTTGTAGTATCTTTGCACTGGGAGGTACATCATACACTGCTATGTCGGATCTGGTAAAATGTCCTCATTTTATTGTGGAGGATTAGGTAACAGGTGGACACAAGATCAAAAACAGACCCACATTCTAAATTTATAGATTTTATCCCTTTGTTTTAAAACAGATATCTACTATCAGCTTGTAAGTAAAATTCTGTTTAAAAATAATTTCATCCCTATTTTGTCTATATTTTCAGTATACTCTTTTATAAAACCAGGTGGTTAAATGATAGTAAGTGAATTAAGAGTGACAGTGGATAAATTCATGAGGAAGAAACAGGTCAAGGTGAAATATTTCTCACTGGAATTAAGTGGCAGACAGTTGTAAGGTATTAATAACACCAAAGATTTAAATAACAAATGAGTACAAACTGAGAAAATGAAGATAACTCAGAAAGAGGGAAATAGATAAATCAGCAAAAAGAACCCATTAATGGTACAAATTTAGTAATAAAGTGATAATTTATATTCAATATAAAAATGTGGACTAGTAGCATGTTTCTAAGTAGTTTCCTTCACTTATCCCCAATTTACACTGGTGGATCCAAAATTATGCACACTTTTCCCTTATGATAGATGGTAAGGGAGTTAAAAGCACATGAACTGGTAAGATCTAAAATCTCTCAGGCATCTGATTATGTAAACTCATTTTATTGATCTAATTCTACTAGAATATTCTTGTGAACTGCCTCTTTCTTCTGAACAATAAATATGAGTTTACAGTTAGAGTCAATTCTACTTTTAGAAAAAGCATTGCAGATTGAAATAATGTGTATCTATTTTTTTAAATAGAAACACAAACTAAGGTACCATTCTAGGCCAAAGAAATAATGTCAATTTTTTTAGGGATGAATTGAATTAACCAATATGTACAGCAAAATATTCAAGTACGGTTCTTTAAAGTAAATGATAATCCACAAAACTAGGCAGTATGGCAATCAATTGCTACAGTTATATTCAATATCATTTATCTTATAACTCCTCTCTTGTTTTATGGAAATAGACAAGCTGTTAATTAGTGTAAAGAAGTCAGAGAATTTTCTCAGGGGAGCATTTAAGCAGCATGTTTTAGGAGATTTGGAGTAAGACTTTAGAGTCAGTTACAGCTATGAATCCAATAAAAAGCTGTAGGCTTTTATGTTCTCATTTCCATTTTGTTCTCTCTTGGTAGTATAGATATCAAGCTGTTGCTCTGTTATATTTAAATTTAGGATCCATTTCTTTAAAATGACATGGGAGCCATATATTCCCTTGTATAAAGTTCCTATAGGTAATACAAAGGTTATAATTAGTTGAAAGCTCAAGGTACATGCAAATTGTCACAAGCAAACTATTCCTCCTAAAGAAAAATTACTGCAATGAAATGACCTTGTAATTTATTTGCGTCCACTTACCTTTGTTAGGGTTCTCGTTAACATCTTATAGGGAGGAGGAAGAAGGGAGCATGGTGACTTTTAGAACAACTGTAGGAAATGATGCAGCCCCAGATACAAATAGGTTTGCAATCTGGTTGGTTGCTCATCAAGATATCTTGTTCAAAAAGTGACCCCTTCCCTGAGTCTAGCCTGTGTATCTCAACTATGGTGACCCAAAGTGAGACAAAATCATTCCTAACAGAAAATTGCCACTGAGTGTGTAGGCGGAGTGCTGGGAGCAAAGATACAAACTGGAGAATGCAGATAAAACTCCCAGTGCAGAAATCCATTAAGCCTCATTAAGTCTCAGTTTACCAGACCCCTGGGTGGCTGGGTTACATTGAAGTTGCCTGGAGATAATATAAATAGAAATTGTAAAGTTTGAAGCTACATGTTTCTAGGCTCAGTTCTGACACATTATTTATTTGTTTGAGTTCTGTGAACACACCATTTTCCCTGTCTCAAACAACACTGACTTTGGGGTCCAGCTAACTAGGTGCCAATGAAATATTTCAATAATAGCTTTAAGCTTGTGCTTAGAGAGCCATCTTCATCAGCTCTGTGACCTGGCACAAGAATTGTTCCAGTGAAGCAAGTTCCTGCTCCAGCTTCTTCCTTCAGCCCCACTGGGGAAGGAAAGGCAAATCAAGCCTGAACACACTGACTTTTCCCCCCCAACCAAAACTATATTGTTATGGGGCCATGCATAGGATAAGTTATTTACATGCATCTTAGAAGGCTAGAGAGTAGATTGTCACTGTCACATTTTAAGTCTCAGCAGTAAAATGATTTTTAAAAATTTCCTAAATGAAAAGCTTGAAAGTTAAGTGTAAATGTCTGGCAAGGCAGCAGAGCCTTAAAAACAGGCTTGTGAACAGCAAGGTTTCCATGGCAACATATTCTTGTCCAAAATGTTTCTTCTTTTTTTCTAATTTATCTACCATAAGATATTACTCTTTATTTTGACCTGCAGACCCCAAATGATACTTATGATATGCACAATGGGATCATAATTGGAAATGCTCTGATTTATTAGTATGATTTCTTACAGCCTATTTTAGATTATTGCTATTTGCCTATGTTACATACCCAGCAATATGCTATGGATGTTATTGTATAAAACCTGCATATTAAATAGTTTCGGGTAAACATACTTTTGACAGACAAGAGGAGGTAATACAATTAGATACATTTTAAATACACTCCCCTATTTGTTCAGGTATTTTAAACTACTCAACTTTAACTTGGAGCATTTGGTTGAATATAACAGTGCCTTGCCTTTGGATATCTGCCTTGTATTTTGTGGAGAAGTTTGAGGTGAGAACCAAAAGATGTCACTTCATCAGAAACTTACAAAAACATTTTTGCCAGTTGTGATGTGGTATCTTTTGCTGATGGCTCTTGGCACTGTACATAGTCTTAGCCCACCAGCAAACATGGAGTACCTGTGACAAAGGTGCTAGTGAGGACTCTAAGAAATATTTGCAGGGGCCATGACCTCAGTTAGTAAACCATCTAGTTGGAAAGAGAGAGAAAAATAGGACTAATAACAATAGAGAAGTAAAAAATCAATCGTGACTCTAAATAACCATAGCTAATGTTTATTGTTTACCTATGTCACATATTGTTCTAAGAGCTTTATGTGCACTATATTGATTATTATTATTCCCATTAGGTTGCATCAAGTGACAAAGATAGGATTTTTTAAAAAATATATTTTTTATTGATTTCAAAGAAGAAGGAAAGGGAGGAGAGAGAGAGAGAGAGAGAGAAATCATTTGGGAACTGAACCACTGAACCATGACCTCCTGGTTGGTTCATAGGTCAATGCTCAACCACTGAACCATGCCGGCCTGACAACAAAGATAGGATTTGAATTTGTCTCACTGTAAAACTTCTAGTTTTAACCCTAGTTTCCTCCCAGTGATTGTTACAGATGTTAAGAAGTGAATCATTTCATTCTTTACCAAGGAGAGCAGAGATTTCATAGAGAGGAGAGTCCAGGGCAAAGACTAGGAGGGTGTGCTCTGGATGTCCTTACCTAAAAAAGACAAGAAGAGTTTTTGAGAGCTGAGAAGAAAAAGGGAATTGTGACTAAAGACATGGAAGCACAATGCAAAAATTCCCATGTATGAGAAACCTGAATGAGAATATAGACTGGGATCAGATGGAAAAGGGACAAGGAGTCTGAAATGTATTCTATAGACCCAGAGATATGGGTAACATATTTAGTAGTTTGAAGATGTGCTGGAGACAAAATTCTAAATAGGCAATGGAGCATACAGAAAATCAGAGTGGAGGTGCTAGAGGCAAGAGGCCATGAGAAACAAGACAAGAGCTGGAACAGAGAGGAAGGTACGAATGTGAAAATTCATGGTTGCATCCAAAGAGATCATGAAGAAATAGATAAAGTAAAAGCCCACCAATCTCCTTCCACTGAACATTTCATTTAATGATCTCATACTGTGAGATCCTATATAATAAAAGGCTAATATGCAAATAGCCTGAATGGCAGAACAACCAAACAACCAGTTGCTATGACTGACATGCACTGACCTACAGGGATGTGTGTGCAGGACATGGCAGGAGTTGTCCATGATCGGATAGTGGAACAGGTGAGTGGGGGTGCCAGACCAAGAGGGGGGGCACTGACCGCTGTCATCAGGGTGAGCTTTCAGTGGTCACTGAAAATTCTTTGCTCCCATGTGCTGCAATCCCATCCAGAAATCACACCTGCTGCTGGCACCAGCCCTACTTGCCCCCACTGCTGGCACTAGAGCTAACACTCACATCCGATGCTGGTGCCCAGTGCTGGCCTCAATCTCTTGGTGCAGTCAGTGGGTGTGAGCAGTGGCTGCTGGCCCCAATTGCTCCTCAGAGCTTCTTTAACTCCCCCCTTCTCCTGAGGGGTGATCGGGGCTGGCAGCCAGCTCTCCATCCGCTGCCAGCGCCAGCCCCACTTTCACCCACAGCTGGTGCTGGAGCCAAAACTCGCACCTACTGCCAGTGCCTGGTGCCAGTCCCTATCTCTAGCCTCTGTCAGTGGGTGCGAGTGGTGGCTGCTGGCCCTGATTGCCCCTGAAAGTTTCTCCACCTCCCCCTTCTCCTGAGGGGCAATCAGGGCATCAGCTGCCCTGCTCACACCTGCTGCTGGTGCCAGGCCCAATCACTCCATGCCCTCAGTGGATGTGAGTGAGGGCAGTGCTGTCAGCATGTGGGAGCAGTGGTGGTGGGAGCAGAGCTGCTGGCAGTCAGGGAATAAGGGCAGCAGTGGGAGGGCCTGAGTGGGGCCAAAGAGGGTGGGCTGAGACCCACCCTTGTGCCCACTGCAGCCTTGTGGCCCACAGTTCTTTTCAAGGTGCATGAATTCGTGCACTGGGCCCCTGATATGTAACAAAACTAGTGGAATCTTATTAATTGAGCTGAGTGAAGGGAAAGGGTAAGTAGAAGGCTATTCTTTAAAAAGGCATAAGTTAGACAGTGATGTACAATAACAGGCATTAATTTCAATGATATATAATAAAAGAGTAATATGCAAATTGACCATTACCCAAGATACCTAAGCCACACCCACCGATCATGCCTCCCAGTCAATCAGAGCGGCTGTATGCAAATTAACCCAGCCAAGATGGAGGCCAGCAGCTACTGAGCTAGAGCAAACCAGAAGCTTCTGTTGCAACTGCCTGCCTAGGCTGGCTGAGCCTCTGCTCATGGCCATGCCCACCAGCCAATCAGAGTGGCTGTATGCAAATTAACCCAGCCAAGATAGAGCCAGCAGCTATGGAGCTAGAGAAAACCAAAGGCTTCTGTTGCAACTGCCTGCCTAGGCTGGCTGAGCCTCTGCTCATGGCCACACCCACCAGCCAATCAGAGTGGCTGTATGCAAATTAACCCAGCCAAGATGGAGGCTGGCAGGGCGGCTCTGCACTGGGAGCCTCTGTGGCCGGCATAGCTATGCCAGGTGTGTCAGCTCAGTGTGGGGGGTCCGGCCTGGGGCCTTCTCGGGGCATCCAGGAGCAGCTGTCCTGGGTCCACTGCCTGGCTCCACCCCCTGAGGGCCTCCACCAGGCATGCGGGAGAGCAGGTCCTCCACAGGACTTGCAGGAGCAGCCATCCCGGGTCCACTGCCTGGCTCCGCCCCCTGTGGGGGTCTCCCCAGGGCATGCAGAAGTGCAGGGGCCTCTGTGGGGCTATTTGAAAATGTCTTATCTTAATATAACCCTTACTCATATTAAACAATTCACTTTGAATAAATGCTAATGAATTCAAGGTAATTTTTAGCCAAGCTCTACCTCAGGTTATCTTCTGCCATTCAGTAATTATTAAGCTTTGTCTATTTTTTCTTTTTTTATTTTAAATCTTTATTTTGAAAGTATTACATATGTCCTCTTTTTCTTCCATTGATCTCTTCTAGCTCTCTTCCACACCCCCATCCCCAGGCCTTCACCACCCTATTGTCTGTGTCCATGGATTATGCATATATGCATAAAAGTTCTTTGGTTGATCTCTTCCCACCTACCCTCCTGCCATCTCCTTCTCTCTGAGATTCCAGATTGTTCCATGCTTGTATGTCTTTGGATCTATTTTGTTCATCAGTTTATTTTGTTTTTTAGATTCCACACGCGAATGAGATCATATAATACTTGTCTTTCTCTGACTGGCTTATTTCGCTTAGCATGATACTCTCCACGTCCCTCCATGCTGTTACAGAGGGTAAAAGGCTCTTCTTTTTTACTGTTGCATAGTATTCCATGGTGTAAATGTACCACCATTTTTATATCCATTCATTTACTGATGGGCACTTGGGCTGTTTCCAGATCTTAGCTATTGTAAATTGTACTGCTATGGACATAGCGGTACATGAATTCTTTCTGATGAATGTTTTGGATCTATTAGCATATATTCCTAGAAGTGGAATCACTGGGTCAAATGGAAGATCCGTATTTAATTTTTTTGAGGAAACTACATACTGTTTCCATAATGGCTGCACCAGTCTGCATTTCCACAAGCATTGTACTAGGATTCCCTTTTCTCCACATCCTCACCAGCACTTGTCATTTGTTGATTTGTTGATGGTAGCCATTCTGACAGGTGTGAGGTGATACCTCATTGTCATTTTAACTTGCATCTCTCTGATGATCAGTGACTTTGAGCATTTTTTCATATGTCTCTTGGCCATCTATATGCTCTCTTTGGAAAAGTGTCTATTTAGGTTCTTTGCTCATTTTGTAATTGGATTATTTGTCTTCTTTTTTTTAAGTTGTGTGAGTCCCTTATATATTTTGTATATTAAACCTTTATCAGTTGTATCATTGCCAAATATGTTGTCCCATAGAGTGGGCTCCCTTTTTTAAACGTATGACAGAAATAAGATCTGAATTATCTACATGTCTGATGGAAAACTATTATTTTAAGAGAATTCTGGAGCTTATTCAACTTCTTAAAGTGGTTCCTGGCTTAAATTGTGGGGAGAAACACTGAGACACTTTCTGTTAAAGACAGTTTTTTTTTTTTTTTTATATATGAATGAAACAGGTTATTCTCTAATGAGATGGAGACTGGATTCACCTTTTCAAAGCGTGAAAGCACTAGTATAGTTAATACAAGCATATTGTTGATACTTTCATGGGAATTTGAAAGAGAAGATTTACATTTGCCTCAGGCAACAGACTGATAGGAATTCTTGGTTATGTTGGGTCAGAAAACATAAGGAGTAGGAGGATAACTTGAAAGAAATTTTGTAGATTAATGTGCTCAGTGAGATAGTGTGTGAATGACCTTGAATTTATTTTGTTTGAGGGGAAGTTGGTGAGAGGAAGCCTTTCCCCAATGAAGAGAAATAAGCAAACATCTATTATCCTTTAGAGAAGAAGAAAGCTGTCAAAGTAAGGTATGTCAGTTTAGAGATATGGCCAGTGTGATTTGCAATTAATTGAAAAGAAGAAATTACCATTAGAGCACCTGTTATTTATGCTTAAAAAGAAAAACCTCTTCTTGTGAGAAGTTTTGACATTGTTTTAAAAGTCCATTTGCCTTATCCAGAAGGCTACTCAGATGCATGATTGCCACATTATAGGGCTCTGCAGAGAGGCATAAAAGCTCAAAGGTGAGCTTGTCAACCCTGTAAGTCAGGATGAAAATGTGTTTTAATTCTTGGCTACACTAGTTAGACTGAGTGCCTCGGAGGGAAATGGGGATTGCTTTGACAGGTTCAGAAATGTTGCTTCAACTTGGGGAGTTATATGCTTCAAAGAAAGCTAGGTGCCTTATACAATAGCAAACCCTGTGAACTCAGGCAGGATTCTTATGTCAGTTACTTGCTGATACTTATTCTACTTCCTATACCAGTAAGGCATGTGTGTAAGCAATTTTTTTTAAAAAGCCTCTAATTATAATCTCTCTATATAAAGCCTAAGTGACCAAATGATCAGTTGACCGGTTGCTATGACACACACTGACCACCAGAGGACAGACACTCCATGCAGGAGCTGTGCCCTGGTGGTCAGTGTGCTCCCACAGTAGGGTCACTGCTCAGCTGACCCACAGGCACCAGATACTGGACTCAAAGATGGCAAGTGCAATGGCAGCAGCATGAGCCTCTCCCGCCTCTGAGGCAGCACTACCAATCAGCAGCAGTGGCAGGCACAACGGGACTGGGAGAATGCAGGAGCAGCAAGGTGCCTGGCCTGGATTCGGGCTCCTCCCCGGCCACCTGCTGCTTCGCGCAGTACTATATCCCTCGGGGGATGTCAGGCCGAAACCTGCAGTCCCACATCCCTTGAGGGGTCCCAGATTGCAAGAGGACACAGGCCAGGTTGAAGGACCCCGCCGGTGCACAAATCTGTGCACTGGCCCTCTAGTGTCTTAAATATTTAAGGATTCTAGTCTTCTCTTATAACTACTCCAAAGATATGAGTTCCAGATCTGGCGTAGCTTCTCACTATATCTTCCTGCACTGGCATCCTTAGTTTGTGGATTTCATCTTCATGATCACAAGAGAGTTGCTGAATCTCTAGACATTGCATCTTTACTATGGGCAGGAAGAGGAAGGGCAAAGTGACAAAGAGAGGGCTGATTCTCTCTGTTGTAAAAATCGGCACAGGAAACTTGATCCAGAAGACTTCCACTTACACCTAATTAGACAGCACTCAGTCACAAGGGAATCCCTACCTTTGTGAGAAATCAACAAAGTACATTTTTTAATTAAAAATTTCACTTTCTTAAAAAATGATTACATTACAAAATCATAGTATTGCTGGTAAGGAAGGAGAAGAGAATGGATATTGGATATCCAGAACATGTCTTAGTGTCTCTCCATATGTGTTTTGTTACTGCATCATTCCAGTTTCTTACTTACAATTTGGCTGCTTGTTACTCATTTTTCCTGCTTATCTTCAGAGTGCAGTAATTAATCTCACTTCACACGAAACAAAGATTGAAGAAACTCTGCTGCCGACATGCATAACAAAAAGAAACAACACCACAGAGACTTATTTAAAAAAAAGGCTGATAAGAATTGTCTAAGAAGAGATCTTTGTAAAAGGTTTTGTGCAGAAGCAGTTGTCCAGTGGATATAGGCTTTCTAGAGCTAATTTGCAAGCAGCAACTAGGGTGAAACATGAAAAATGATTCCGTGTACAGGTAATAGAAACACTAAACTTCTCTAATATATTTAGCCAAAAGCAAGAGGTGAGCGTCACTCACCTAAAAACGAGGATTACCCAGGAGGTACAAGAAGGGTGATGAGTAGAAGAGCTGTAGAAATGAAGTGAAATGGTCAGGAAGAAGGGTTATTTCCTCCAGAACTCTGCCTAAGGACGAAACAGAAAAAGAACAGGAGAAATATTAAATATTAAAGCATAGACTATCGATACATGCAAAAATGACCTCATACGTCTAAAGTGAAAATATATTTCTATTTCTATCGGGGTTTGTGGAATTACTTTCCATTGAAATGACAACCAGGGTGTGAGTACTGCCTGTAACAAGCAGCAAGCAATGATAAGCTTCTGTGAAAAGTGTGCTGGTTCTTTCTTCAGACCTTTAATGGAAAATACACCATGTCAGGCAGTATATTTTGATTTTTTTGTTTTTAATCTTGATGTGTAAGTTCTACAAGCAGGCCTCTGCTCTGGTCTGGATTTGAATCTTAGAACCATAATTAAACTTTCCTGGATATGTTTCTATACCTCAGAAATTTCCCCTAAGATTATTTAGAGATGAACAGAGGGCAAAGGTGAAGGATAGTGATTCCTGGAATTTTTTTTTTTTCTGCTTCCTCTCTAGCTCTTTGGATATATGCATAATAAAAAAGATACAGGAAGGAGAAAGGGCAGAGCTAATGATCTTTCCCACAACATTTTTTTGGCTTTTTGAGTTTGATGATTGGTAAGAAATTAGTTCTCTCCCCCTCACTCTCATCAGTGATCTTTAAATCAATAATTTTTCGGAGCTTCTAGGAAGATGAGTTGGTGCAGTACTTCTCTCAGCATTAAGAGGGAAATGACCAATAAAACTCCCCAGTGAAGAAAACTAGAACGGAAAGTACAGTTCCAGGCACTCAGACTATAGAACTCAGTTTGCAAACTCTACATCTATTGTGAGGGTTTTATTTCTCCATCTTTCCCTGGGGCCTATCACCCATCTTTTATTTTCCAGGTTCCTTTGTTCTATGACTGTCCTGTCACTAAAAAGAGAAAGATAAAAAAGGAAGAAGGAAGAAAGGAAGGAAAGAAGGCAAAGAGGGCCGGGGGAGTGATGAAGGGAGGGAGAGAAAGAGAGTAATAGAAAGTACTAGTATATCCACCAACCTCACGGCTACCCAAACCACAGACCAATTTCAGGGACACATTTGTCTTTAAACACACTGTATTGTCACCAAACATAAGCTGAAACTCAGCTGGCAGTCCTGGGGATATTTGCTTATGAATGCACTGGAAAAGGTAGCTGATGTCCAGGCCTCTAAGACAGTAGAATCTATTTACTTTTTGACACATTTTTTTCTTCAGGCCTTTGACTGACTCCCATCGTCAGAGGGGAGAAAAATCAAACAGCATTATCATTTCATTTGAATTTAAGAAACAGAAAAGGATGTCTTTATTTTTTCTTTTCCTTTTTATTCTTTTTATCAAGTAGACAAGTACACTCAAAAGTAAGAGAAATGAAGTCTGCGAAAGACTCCAACACTGCAATCTGTGCTAAATTACAGATGATTGGCCTCTCAGAAACCACTGTGATTGAAATTGCACATGCAAGCCCACCCACAAAATAACATAGTATCCTTCTACTATCCTGTAAAACTGTACATCAGTTTTTCCTAAAAAATTAGTGACACCCAAAGTGTAAAGGGCCATATTTTGCCAGTAATAAGGATTCACAGAGTTTTAACAGCAAATCAAGGTAATAAAATTAATTCATAGCCCTAATGGATATTTTAAAAATGATATAATTTATGATTAGATTGAAAGTGCTAGATATTGTGCCCATAGCAGGCAGGAAGGAAGAAGCATCATCTGAGACAATTCCTTTCCAGAGGAATTTTTTTTAATAGTCTAGGAAATTCAGAGAGGTTATGTTGACTAGATAATGACTAGAATTTTCTTTGTGACTAGAAAAATCTGTAGTTTTACCAATTCTTTTTTTATAATTTGGTTTACGTCTTATTTTCTATAGAATGATTGTTGATTGACTCATTGACTAGTCAGCTTAGCTAGTAGCTAATTTACAATATCCATAACTAATTTGATTGTGTTGCTTTATTAGGAAAACGGAGTTCAGGTTTAAGATGGCTGATTGAGTGCATGTTGGCCTTTCTTCCTCTTGAGAACCAACATAAGAAAACCACTAAGAAAGTATCATCCCAAAATAATGAAGGCAGTAACAGTGATTAAAAAGCAAAGAATTTCAGTCGATGAGAGATTTTAACAAATATCTCAAATATGGGAATTGAATGAAAACTTGTGGAATGATGACATAGAGCAACAGAATCTTTACCAGTAGCCTAGATTATTCATGCATCAGGTAAGAAAGCTAATTTCTCCTCTAATCCTAGACCTCATAGAGCCCTGGGCTCAGTTAGTGTGTGAAACAAAGACCCAGTTTAAAAGATGGACTGAAAGGAGAGGCATCTATTGCTGAACTTCAATTCAGAAAAAGAAATAAAATATAATGACATGAATTACTAACATTTTAGAAAATTATAGCTAAGAAATATTCCCAAAGAGAATAGAGATGGGAAATATAAGTTTAAAAGTACATCTTAAATTTAAAAGTTACCAAACAAACAAAAACAACAACAACAATAACAACAACAAAAAAAGAATACAGATAAGAGACATAGAGCATCAGCTCAGCACATCAAACATCTTTCAAATTAGAATCCGACAAAGGGAAAGCATAGAAACTGCAAAGAGGAAATTATCAAAGAAACAAAAGCATCTCCCCAAATTAAAGAGAGATGTCAGTATTTAAGTTAAAGGACTCATTGAATACTGAGAAGATTGAAATAAGGAAGACCAATATCTAAGAAATAATGAAGACATGTTGTAAATGCCCAAGAAAAGAAACTTTTAGGAAAAATTTTCCAAAGGAGAGAAAAACACACAAACACATTAAAAAACTGCTAAGTTGCTAACCAAGGGAAAAAATCACAATGGCATCAGATTTTACTTCATGCCCTTTAGTTGCTGAAAGACAGAACAATTTAAATGTTTGGAGGGAGATTTAATTTTGATTAAGAACTCTATATTTAGTCAATCATCTTATCAATGGGACTTGGGGAGAAAAAATAATTTCTGCTTGTACTTTTATTTTTACTTCCAGTAAACATTTTATGCTGTCATTTCTTGATGATGAACTCCAGGAAAATGAGGAAGAAAAATTAAAAAGCAGGTAGACATGGGCTATGATAAATGGTAAGAATAGCGTAAGATCCAAATAATAGGAAATATCAGCTAACCATGATAGAAAAAGGCAATCAGTCGTTGTTAAGAAGCCCATCTCTACACAAAGACTTGACAATAGGCTAACATACATTATTGATGACCAAAGAAATACAGAAAGGCCGTGTGTTATTTCAAGAAATATCAAACGAGATGGAGAAAGAAATAATTGTCTCAATATAAAGCACATTCAAGCATGACATGATTTTAAGCAATTGATGGAGCATAATAAAGGAAATTCCATGTAATATTTAGTTTGAGGAGCAATGGGGTTAAAATATCAAGCCCATTGAGAAAGAACAGTCATCATAGACCTCTATTTGGCTCAAAATGAACAATATTCAGA
Source organism: Murina feae (assembly GCA_004026665.1). Taxonomy (NCBI): domain Eukaryota; kingdom Metazoa; phylum Chordata; class Mammalia; order Chiroptera; family Vespertilionidae; genus Murina; species Murina feae. The sequence continues at coordinate 806 of PVJC01036112.1, read as the reverse complement.
TAATCATAAAAACGTATATGCTGTTTATAGGCCATTAAACTATTAAAAACAATGTATAGATAACCCTCAGATGATTTTATTGATGTTGCAGAATAGAATGCAAACAGTATTACGAGATGTCGAAATAAAGATTAATTTTCTAGTGCCAGATGGGGAGGTTAGAGCACAAATTTTTGCACAGACTCAGACCCACGGGGTATGATAAGAATAAAAGCAAGTTTAGTGCCATCTTTCCTTGCAAGCCACAGTGGGGAAGAGCAAGGGCGGCTTCCCAGACAAAGAGAGGTATTCGATTTTAGTTTCTCATCCCTCCAGGCAGAATGCCCAAGCTGGACACAGGGTGGGGATTTTCCCAGACAGCCGTGATGACCAAAACATGTGTCCCCTAACAACTTCAGAATAAGAAGAAGAATATGCCCAGTACTTGTCTCTGCCTCAAGCTATCCTGAAAGGAGGACCCTTCTTAGTTGGGTGGAATAAAGAACTCTTTTAAAGTAACAGATGCTTGTGTGCTAATCAGCTGTGAGCTGTGGTCAGACAAAAAGGGGTTAGGGTAGGTTTACAACTGAGTCTCCGACAGACAACTGTTTGGCACCTCTAGAGCAGATCTCTAGGAGCCATTCCCACACTTACATTTCCAGAACTGGTGCCTGCATTCAGACTGAACTGTGCTAACTAATAAATCCTCCTTTCTAAGGCTTCTGGGCCTTAGGAGATAGCTTAGTGACCACAGAAAGGAAGACTTGTAAAGTTCACTTCCGCCCACTCCCCTTGTTGGACCCTAAATTCTGGAAAAGATGATTACT
>PVJC01036111.1:0-17912 GCA_004026665.1 Murina feae | reverse complement strand
TTTTTTTTTAAATATATTTTATTTATTTTTTTACAGAGAGGAAGGGAGAGGGATAGAGTTAGAAACATCGATCAGCTGCCCCCTGCACACCCCCTACTGGGGATGTGCCCGCAACCAAGGTACCTGTTCTTGACCAGAATAGAACCCGGGACCCTTCAGTCCCCAGGCCGATGCTCTATCCACTGAGCCAAACTGGCCAGGGCAACTCTCTGGATCTATTTCTGTTCATCAGTTTATGTTGTTCAGAATGTACTTTAAACCCCACTGGCCAGCCATAGCGCAGTGCCTCATCCGGTGCTTATCTATCGAGGGACGTGGCAGGGTGACTCAGGGAAGAGGAAGGGGGGCTGAGGGAGAATGTGGCCCCGGGACCCCCACCTGGGCTGTGACTTCGCGCAGTGACTTTAACCTACTGTGTCTCCCTCGGCTTCTTCCTCTGAACGACAGGGTCAGGGAGAGGCTACCGAGAGGGGCTTTGAAAAAATTCAATGCTTAGTGTTTTGTTTTTCCAGATTTAGCATGTTCGTTTCACCAAATATTATCGAGGCCCTGCACTATGTGTGCCCTGTCCTGGGGACATGGTGGTGAGGAACAGCCTGGGCCCTGTCCTCCGGGGCTCACAGTCCAGTGGGGGAGACAGCCATCACCAGACAGTGGCCACCCAGACTGGGCAGGACTGGGATATAGGGGTTTGACTCAGCCAGGGGGTGAAGGAGGACTTCCTGGAGGAGGGGGCATCAACACTGGGACTTGGAGGGTGGAGATGGTGTGGCTTTCTTTCAGGACCCTAGCCCAGGTCCTCCCCTTGCTCTCTTCCAGGCCCCCCTTCATTACCCATGGAAAGTGTAATAAGCACCTACTGTGTGCATGGTGATGACCCACCCCAGGTCCTTATCTTGGGCAGCCCACCCCGGAAGAACTATGTGCCCCGTCCCCTTCTCCACTTCCTGGCTGTGTGATCTTGCACAAGGGGCTTCACCTCTCGGGACTTCAGAGTCCTCCTGGGGTCGTGGGGCCCAGCTCCAAGGTTCTCGTGCGGCTTCTCTTGAGATCACAAAGTCCAAAGTCCTCGGCACAGAGACCGTGCAACACCTTTCAGCTCTGCTTCTCCCTTCAAAGGCGCACCCCCCACCCTGCCCCATAGCCCTGCCCCAGAGGAAAGAAGCGCTCAGATCTCTCTATAGGATTTTTATTGGCGGCAGTCGAGGGAGGGAACGTGGGGGATGATGGAGGAAGTCCTCGGCACAGGGGGCCAGGGTGCGGGGAACATCAGAGCCCCCTCCTGGGGGACAGCCACAGAAGAAAGGGACAGCCATCCTGGCTCAGGAGAAGGTGGTTTTCAGGTTGCTGAGTTTCTCCGAAAGCCAGGACCTGTAGGGAGAGACGGGGTAGGGGTGGGGGGCGGAGGAGGGTGGGAGAGGGGGAGGTGTCACTGTATCTTGCCTGTCCTGGGATGTCCAAATCCCGCTGAGGGGTCCCCCCGCCTCCCTGCCCCTGGGAGATGAGGAAGAGCCCTGGGCTGAGTGGCCCAATTTCTGTGCCTCAGTTTCCCTTTGCCTTGGCCTGGCTTTCAAGGCCTGCCATCTCCTGATTCTTGTGTGTCCTGGCCAGGGACCGAACCCCCAACTGTGGCGTACCCAGGGGACGTTCTACCAGCTGAGCTACCCAGCCAGGGCTAGGTCTCGATTTAAAGCGTTGTCTCTTCAGAAAAGAGCCAGTCACCAAGTCTGCAAAATCCCGCCTCACACCCTGCTCCTTTTCTCAATGCTCCGCTTTGTCTGCGAGAATTCTGGGAATTCACTGAGTTTTAGTTTGTTCCCCAACCCTCCCCCTGCCCCCAGAAGGTCAGAGCTCTGTGGGCTGGGACGCTGTCACTCCCCACACTGAGAGTTCCTGGTGCTTAGCAGATGCTCAATAAACATCTGCTCACGAATAAATGATTCTCACCAAAAGGAGCCATGCTGGTTCAACGCTGTGTTGAGCATTTACAATGTGCCAGGCGCTACGCCAGGGCCCTAGTGGCCTTCCCCTCAGAACCACCCATTTTGCAGATGAGTAAACTGAGGCTCATGCTCACACAGGGAGTAGCGAGTCTTTGCCAGCCTATGGACCCAGATCTGTCCAACCCCGAGCTCGGATCCTTCACCACCACCCAGCACCGTCTCTCCAATGTGGCTGAACGCGAGAGTCAGGGAGCCTGTCCCCCAGGTCTGAGCACCCTGAGATCCAGCTGTGTGACCACAAGGATTTTGTCGGTTTTCTCAGTCTGTGAATCCATACCCCCCCTTCCTTCCCCCCTCTGCTCCCCCGTCCTCCCACGCCCGGGGAAGGGTCCTGACCAGGGCTCAGAGAAGTTGATCTTTTTGACGCTGTCCACGGCTTCCAGGAGCTTGTCCTTCACGGTGGTCCCAAACTTGCTCAGCTCTTCGGTGAAGCTCGACTCGGCCTGCGCCGGAGCTGGGCCTGCCGGGAAGAGGGGGCAGGAATGCAACAACTTCATGCCGGGAGCCCTTGGGATGAGCTTCCAGGGGTGGGAAAGGAGACCCTTGGATGTGATTCTTGGGGATCACGGTGTTAGGGTGGGAGGGGGGGTCCTGGAGGGACCAGATGGTGTTCAAGCCGCAGAGGATTGCTGCCTGCTGAGAGGACCCCGGAGAACCCACCTGGCCGGGTGGTAGTGGGGGTGACCAGTGGGCAATAGGGGAACGGGGCACGGGGGGGAGGGGGGAGGGCAGCCAGAGCTCTCAAGGGTCCTTTACGCCTGGATCCCAGGCCCCAGATTCTCCCATCCCCCCCACTTTTACCTTCCAAAACCATCAAGAGAGCCACCGCCAAGACGGAGAGCGACAGGATGAGCTTCATGGCTGGGCCGGAGGGCACTCTGGAGGGAGAGGGGGGGGGGTGATCAGTGGCGCCCCTCCCGCTCCCCGAGGTTCCCCCTCCCCCTTTTCCTTGTGCTCTTGGTGTGTGGAGGGTCCCTCTGGGGCCCCAGCACCAACCTGAACCAGTGGCTGGCAGGCAGGGGTAGCAGGTCGCAGGCTGGCCTGGCCTTTATGGTCCCCGGAGGGGGCGGGGCAGGTTCCCTCCCCCTGAGCCTCCCCTGGTGCCCGCCTCTCGGTGCCAAACACCTTTTCCTCTTACATCCCGGGCTGGTGGGGGTGGGCGCCAGGTGGGACACGGGCAAGCCCCGCGGCCCGAAGCCTCCCGCTGCTCACTCCCCTTCCCTCCAAATGTCCCTGAGCGTGGGGACCTCCGAGGGGTCCGCCCCCTCCCCTGCTTCACACAGTCTCCCAGCGTCGGGGGTCTCTCAGTAACACAGTGTGCCCAGGCCGCCTCTCCCACCCGCTCCCTCTTCTTAGCCTCTTTAGCTCTGACAACTCTTGCTCTATGCCTGTGGGGTCCTCCCACGCCCCCTCCATTCGCACTAGCCCGGTGGGTCCCAACTTTTTTGGGCCAGGCCCCACCGAGCTTCTCTAAAATCCTCATGCCCCGCCCCCCCACCCCGCTGACATATAATTCCTATTATTCAAAAGTGAGCTCCTAGTCACCTGGAGGAAGCCTAAAAGGCCATTAACTTGGTCTAAATCAGCTTCCAAAGAACGTGGCATCCGTGAAGGAGAAAAAGAAAAGAACAAAAGGACAGTTGAAGGACGGAGGACGAAATCACTAAGAAATTGTTTGAAATAATAATATGAAGGAATATGAAAATATAGCAAATCACGTTTCAAAACATATAGTGGAGAACTGAAATGCATAGATACGTCACAATGCGTATTTATATACTGTATGGGAGCCCCTAGAACCACAAGAAATGCCAAAAATTCACAGTTAATAACTCATCCTCAAATTGCCCCCCTAAAAGTCAAATTGCCCCCCTGTGGGGCGTGTGCCCCGCGTTGGGAACCACTGCACTAGCCCTCCAAGCTCCCCGTTTCCTTGCCTCGGACATGTCTCAGGCCCCCAGGGGTCCCAACTTCACAGTCCCCAACCCCCCTTTGGGGGCGGCGTCTCTGCAGCCGGTCTAACCCTTGCAGCCCTTCTGCAAGGCTCCCCGGCCTCCACCCGCCGCCAGCGCCACGCCAGCCTGCCCTGGCATTGCCACACCACCCCCAGGCCTCCCAGGGGCCCCGGGAAACCCTCCGAGGCTCTTCTTCAGCCTCACGGGCCCGTCCTGGCACCAAGCCGCGCTGTCTCCCCCCTCCCCGCCCCAGCTCTACATCTACCCCCAGGGCTGAAGTCCAGTGCTTCTTCCCTTCTTCTCAGCTGCCTTTGACCGTCAGTGACCCCTGGCAGCTCAGGGGAGGGTGGCCCTGGGCCCCAGACTCTAGGTTGGCTGGCCTTGTGCCCCCACAACCACGTGTCAGCCTGAGGGTGAGGGGGCTGGTTGTGAAAGGGGCACAGAGACCGGATCCTGGCAAGATTGCAACACCCCTCCGGCCAGCTCAGCAGCTTCCAGCCTCTGTCAGCCCCGACCAACCCAGCTGTCTCCCCAGGCATCTGCTTTCCTCGTGAGCCCGCGTTCCCCAGACACCCACCCAAATGCCTGCTCCCTCCGCGTCCGGCCCCATGAGAGCAGAGCAGCTTTGCATGTTCAGTCTCATCCTCACCTCAGCTGTAGGGATATTCGGTTACAGGTGGGGACACTGAAGACCAACCAAGAACATTCAAAGGCACAGTGAGGGGCAAATGTGGGGGTGCTCCTCTCCTCCTTCCCAGACTCCAGGCTGTCTCTCCAGTGCCCGCAGCACTCTCTGCCAGCCTTGGTTCCCCGAAGCTCCTTCCCAGCCCTGTCCCACCTCTTTTTTAAAGATACGTTTTCATTGATTTTTTTATTTTTATGTATTTATTTTTTAAAATATATTTTATTGATTTTTTACAAAGAGGAAGGGAAAGGGATAGAGTTAGAAACATAGATCAGTTGCCTCCTGCACACCCCCCACTGGGGATGTGCCCGTCACCAAAGTACATGCCCTTGACTGGAATCAAACCTGGGACCCTTCAGTCTGCAGGTCGATGCTCTGTCCACTGAACCAAACCAGTTAGGGGTGATATTAAAAAAAAAAACAAACTTTTATTGATTTCAGAGAGGAAGGGAGAGATAGAAACATCAATGAGAGAGAAGCATTGATCGGCTGCCTCCTGCACACTCCCTACTGGGAATTGAGCCCACAACCTGAGCATATGCCATTGACAGGAATCGAACCTGGGACCCTTCAGTCCGCAGGCCGATGCTCTATCCACTGAACCAAACCGGCTAGAGCTGTTTTTATTGATCTTAAAAAGAGAGGAAGGGAGAAGGATAGAGACAGAAACATATTGGCTGCCCCCACCAGCGATGGAGCCGCTCTGATCAGGAATGGATTCATGACCTCTGGGTTCCTGGGTCGACACTCACTGAACCACACTGGCTGGGCTGGCCCACCTCTTAGAACTGCTTGGGGCTGCAGTGAGTCGGGACCCCTCCCTGCTCAGGGGTCTTCATGAATGAGAATTCAAAATTCATCTCTTCAGGTGGGAGACTGACGTGTCCTCCCTCACTGCCATCTGGGGAAACTGAGGCTCTGAGAGGGTTTAGCCCAGCTCCAGCCTTGGCTGGGAGGGCCCCTGCCTTCCAGCCCACTGACCCGTCCCCTCCTGGATCAGCCCTGGGTGCGTGACATGCAGGCCCCCCGCGAACACAGCTCAAGCCCTGGCCTGGCCTTGTGGTGGGAGCCCTGCTCCTGCTCTGAGAACCGAGGTGGAGAGGGTAGCACCTGCGGCTCCAAGGCAACCTCCAGCCCCGGATTGCAGGGGCTGTGCCGACCCTCCCCGGAGGCTCCTCTCCCTTCTCTCCAGCCAGGACTCGGCGACCAGAAGGGAAGGAATGAGAGTGAGAAGGCTGGGGACGAGAAGCACAGCCCAGAGGGAAGGAGAGGGGCAGAGGGCCTCGCGGAGGAAGCTGGGGAGTGGGGCGGTGGGAGAGAAGCTGGGCTGGGCAAGAAAAACGGGAGGTAGGGAAGGACAGAGGTGGGGGGAAACAGGAAGCGGGAAAATGAAGGCTCTCGGTACTCAGAGGCCAGGAGGCGCCAGGACGCAGGCCCAGATAAGCTGGATGGAGAAAGGGGAGGGAATGGCGGGGAGTAAAACGGGGTAATCGTGAGGGGTTTCAGGCCTTCTGCGGCCGACAGCGCAGGTGTGACGAAGCTGGGTCACCTGGGCTCCGAGGTTGCCGCCGCCCCTGGCAGTAACTGCAGGATGTACCCCAGGGGACGGCTTGTTCCAGAACCACGTCTCAGGGACAGAATGGGGGGCGGCAGAGACAGAAAGGTGAAAAGCCCAGAAAGGGACAGGAGGAAGCCCAGGGTCAAGAGAGGAGGCAAAGAAAGACACACGTTCAGAGGGGACAGGACCGTGTGTGGGGAAGGAGAAACTGAGGCTGGGGCTGTAAGAAATCACTCAGATGCCCGGCAGCTGCTGTGAAGTCTGCTGAACCTTTATTAAGCCAGGGTCCCCCAGGGGGGCCGTGGGGGCAGGGACAGGGCCCCTGCAGGCTGCGAGAGGGGAGGGGCACGGAGGTGGCCGGGTGGGGTCCACCGGGCGTGGCCAGCACTCATTGATTCTCGATGGGCGCCGCGGTGGGGCCGGCGCCGAAGGCCGACTGCATCTTCTGCACCAGCCCGGCCCACTGGCGCTGCATGTCTTGCATCAGGGGCACGAACCAGCCCTTGAGGCGGGCCTGGAAGGCCTCTGCCTGCAGGCGCATCTCGTTGGCCTGCTCCTCCATCTTGGCCTGCAGCTCCTCCATTTGGTTGCGCATGTCGTCGAGGCGGTCGCGGGCCTGGCTGCCCATCAACTCCAGCTTTCCGCGCATCCGCTGGCTCCAGGCCTCCGCCCGGTCCCGCAGCGGCTGGCTGGCGGTGACGGCCCGCATGTGGCCCTGCTCCACCAGCGGCAAGAGGTGCTCGCGGAGGACGCCCACCCCGCGCTCCGCACCCTCGCGGGCCCCGACTCGGTAGAGGGCCAGGCGCTTCTGCAGGTCTTCGGCGTCGCGGAGCAGCCGCTTGCGCAGCTTGCGCAGCTGGGAGGCCAGGCGGCCCCGCAGGTCGTCGGCGTTCTGGCCCAGCATGGTCTGCACCTCGTTGCGGTACTGGGTCAGGCGGGTGCGCACGTCCTCCATGTCCGACTGCACGCGGGCCTGCGCCGCCTGCAGCTCCTTGGACAGGCGGGCATGCGTCTCCTGCGTCATGGGGCCCAGCTGCGTCTCCAGCTCCTTCTTGTAGGCCTTCACCTCATCCATGGTCTCCTCCATCAGCTTCCTGTAGGCGGAGAGGGCGGGACGGGGTGTGCGTGGAGAGAGAAAGGGGAAAGAGGGGGTGGGGAAGGGCAAGAAGGAGACGGGGACAGAGGAAGCCCCCAAAGAGGGAGAGGATGAGACAGCCAGGAGCAGAGATAAGCAGATGCGCTAGAAAGATGTTGGGAGGCAGAACGGAACATGCCAGGGACAGGAAGAGCTGAGGAGGAATGAGAGAGAGGTCCAGCCAAGGATTTAAAATGGCAAGAGGAAGCGAGACACGAGCAGACCCCTGAGGAGTTCCAGACGGGAGCTGCCTGCCAGGAGGGCCAGGGGCCAGGGTGGGGACACTCACGATAGTTCCTCGGTGACCTGGGTGCTGAGCAGCTCCTCCTGCACCTTGTTGGACATCGTCTGCACCCACTGCAGGTAATCCCAGAAGCGGCCCAGCGCCTGCTCCCAGGGCTGGCTGACCTGCCACCATTCCGGCTCCGGCGCCAGCTTCACTTCCTCCTCCACATTAGCCTGGCATCCTGCGTGGAACAAGGGCATGGCCATCAAGGCCCCTGCTCTCTTCCAGCACACAGTAGGTGCTTCACAAATGCTCTTGTGCTTCTTTAGAGCACTGATGGGCAGGGAGTGGGGGGTGGAAGGGCGGCCAGTCTGTTTCCTCTCTGCACACATTCTCTGAGTGTCTGTGGTGTGTGCCCCATGCTGGGGTGATGATCACAGCTGACATTTATGTAGTCCTCTATCTGCCTGATAACATTGCACTGGAAACTGCTAGAACTCCCATCGTAAGAACGGGAGCAGCGAGGCCCTGAGAGTAACAGCCGCTCGGAGCCAGTGAATGTCAGAAGAGGGCGCAGACTTGGGCCTCCTCTCAAGAGATAGATCAGCGGAAGGGACACAGGGATAGAAGCGTCAGGGGGACAGGTGAGGATGGGAGGGGGCAGGGGCAGGGAACCTGAGCAATCGTCCCACACCTGCCAGGAGTGTGACCACCAATGCAGCCCACAGAACCTTCATCTTCGGCGCCGGTCAGTCTGGGGGAGGGAGAAACTGTCAATCAATAGCCAGTGGGGGCTCCTCCCGCCCAGAGCCCTCACCCACCGGGTCTTGGACTTTAAGGCCTCACTTAGCCCCAGATCTGCATCTTCCTAATCCCACCACAAACGTTCACTATTGTCTAAGGTCCTCATTGTTTTCTCCTATCTCCTCATCCCCCAGGTCCACTCGGCCAAAATTCCATCCTCCTCCCTCAGGGTTCACATTCCACGCACCCCTCCTCCCTGAGCTCCATGTGAGCCCAACTGGCCATTCTAAATTCCAGCCTGGCATTCCTCGCTCTATCTTCACATCCTAAGCTTCATCTTCAACCTCAGCGCCATTCTTCCATCTATCAGCTAAGTTAATCACTTAAAAGTCTCCCTCAGGCAATGCTCTAGCTACGCTGCCGCCACCCTGAGTGAAGGCTGAGGACGGAGGGGACACCCAGTAAGTACTCAATAAATCTGTAGGCTCTATCGATGGCTCATCGAAACAGCCCACAGGTCGATGCACCCCCCACCCCACCTTCTACCCCTTCTGGCTGATTTGGGATGCCCCTGTGCCCCCCCCCCCCCAAAGTCCAGCCCCGAGTTATCCCTAGATCCTGCTTTTCCTGACTAAGACCTTGGACGGTCACCTCCTCCCCCACAGCTTGTCTCCCACAGAAGCCCTGAGCTGGTCCCTGTGCCCCCAATTCTGCTTCTCACCGAATCCTGAGCCCCAACGGGTGTTTGGCCTCCACTCTGGCTGAGTAGGACTCAGGGATCCCGGGCTCCTCCAATTATAGGGCTCCCCCGCCCCGCCCATTCCCCCAGGGCTAGGCGAGCTGGGCCAGCCCCTAGTCACGAGGTGGGCTGATCTCCCCCTTCACACAGCGGGCGGGGTGTGTGTGTGTGTGTGTTGTAGGCGCGGCTTGGAGGCTCCGTGATGCCCCCAGCCCCCAGGCAGGGAGGTGACATCTCCAGTAACTTAGGCGCCCTCCTCAATTCTGTGGGGCTGGGCATGGAAGAGGAAGGAGCAGGCGGCCATTGATGAATAAAATTCGGGGAGGGGGCTGGGGGCCGGAAACCCTGGGCCAGAGAAAGGAGGGGGCTGGGGGCTGGGATCCCGGAGTCCCAGGGAGAAGAGAACTGGTGCAGAAATGAGACGGGACGGTTGGGGACAGTGTGATGGCTCTGCTGAAAGCCTAGGCTTTGAGAACGGAACCTGGGTCTTAGTCCTCACTCCCTCGTTGGCTGTGACCTGGGCACAGATGGGGACACTCCAAGTCCAGCACCAGCCCTGTGGGTTCCAGCTGCCCAAACGTCAGGCCTCCCCAGGCCCGGCGCTCTCAAGCTGTCCAGTCAGGACTGGAGACTGGAACCAAATGCCAGCCCGAGTCTGGGCTGTCCCTTGCCAGCGGTGTGACCTTGGGCAAATGACCAAGCCCGTCTGAACATCCAGTTTCTGGTCCACATAACGGGGGAAACAACTGCACTTACACCATCGTCCAGTGATGCAAGAAGCGACTAAGTCCTCACGTAACCTCATCAATAGATGGGCCTTGGAACTGCGGTAAAATGTTTAATGAAGCGACCTTTCCCAGGGGCCATGGGATAGAAACGAGTTAAGCTCCGTCACCGTCACCATCTCATCAATGTAAGGAAATGACCAAAATGCTGAGAACCTGCTGTGCTGGGAAGCACTGGGAACCTCACACACAGTGGGTCTCATCTCAGACCTAACGGCTGCTAATTGGCCATGAGCACTGGGAACCTCACACACAGTGGGTCTCATCTCAGACCTAACTGCTCCAACACTCGCCTCCCAGCAGCATTATTTTGCGAGGTTAAGGCAGATGGTGAGGCCACCCAGGAGAACTGGAATTGGATTCCATGGGGTCAGGGGCCTCAGTGTGAGAGGCCAGGTGTGGACAGGGAACGGGTGTGGCGGTTTTCCCGGCAACAAGGCTTCACTTCTGCTCAGCAGCCTCCCTGCCAAGCCCTGGGCGTGTATGGGTGGCACACAGGGTTTTCAGTTCCCTTAGGGAGTCAGGGGTGTTTAGCTGAGCCCCAGGCGGACCAACTGATCTCTCTCCCCAGCATCAGACACCCGAGACTCAGGTGACCCAACCCCCCCCACCCTTCCTAAACTCATGCCTTTCTCCCAGTTAGCTTTATTTTTCCCATCACCATCCTTATCATACATTAGATTGGCAAATATTTCTCCCGTTGCATGGGTTGTCTTTCTCAAGGGTGTCCTTTAAAGCGCAAACGGTTTTGGAGTGTAATTTATCTTTTGTTTGCCAGTGATTCTGACATGTTTCCAGGTCCTGTAATTCTCCCTAGCAGGAAGAAACCCTAACACCCCCTGCCCTTTTTGGAATCTGGAAAGCCCCCAGAGTCCCGGCTCGCAGCCCCCCATCCCTGCACTGACAGTACCATTGCTGTTGCTTCACCTCCGAAGGCACGAAGTCCCCTGCAGACAAAGCTGGAGCCAGTGACAAGACTACACCCTCGGGGGGGGGGGGGGGGGGGCGCCTGTTATGTCCCAGGGAGGCTGTGACCCTGCGCCAGGCCCTTCCCTCTCGAAGTTGGGCTCCTGTTAGCAGCCAGGACTCTCCTGGATCATCCTTCCAGACCCCAGCCCTGTGGCACCCCCCTGTGGCCACCATGGGAAGATCAGGCTGGATGGCATGAACAGAGGGGCAGACGGGTAGGAAAACCAGGCCTCTCCCATTTTGCGTTTTTTTTTTTTCCATGTATATTTTTTGTCTTTTTCTGTAAAATGTCCCAGTTCTTCCATAACTTATAAACATGATTTATACTGAGGAGTGGATGGGGAAGTGGGTGGAGGGCAGGCCTGGGATGGGGAAGCTCCTCTTCTTGCTGCCCCCTCGGGGCGGGGCCCCAAGATCTTTGGGGGGTGATGGTGATGCCCCAACACCTCCCTGAGGTTGCTTGGCAGCCTCCGCCCCGGTGCTCAGAATCCAGAGTGCCCCTCGATTCCAGAACCCCTTCTGGGCCCCAGGTCCACTGGGCATACGGCCCCCGGTGCTCCGAATCCTGAAGCGCCCGTGGTTCTAGAATCCCCACCCCCAGCTGCTGGGGTGATGGGCCCCTCCTTTCCGCTGCCCCCCTGACCACCAAGGAGGGAGGGAAGGGAGAGGGAGGGGGGCTGAGGTCTCCCCTCTGTCAGGGGAGGAGCAGAGGGAATCTCAAGGAGGGAGGGAGTGGGACGCAGGAGCCAGGAGGGGCTCAGCCGATGGTGAGGCCGAAGCCGCACTGGAACTTGTTCTTTCGGTGATTCAGGAAGGCCCCGAGGGCCAGCGTCAGGGGCAGGGGCGGGAGCTTCTTCTCCAGCGTGGCGCCCACGATCCAGTTGCTGTCCACGGAGCCTGTGGGCAGACAGCTGCGCTGAGAGCCGGCTTCCCACTGGGCCTCCAGGCCACACCGGGCACCGCCAGGCTGCGGGCTTCCGGGCTGTGACCAGGGTGCTCCCGGAAACCTCTCCCTGCACCCCAAGTACTTCAGCCCTCGAAGCGACCGGCTCGTTTCCCTCAGCTCAGTGAGCCCTCCGCCTCCCCACGGGCCCCCCAATTCAGTCCTGTCACAGCAGGTCCTGTGTGACCCGTGAGGACAGGCCGTCCCAGCACCCTCGGCACAACTCTGGGCACCGCGGGCGCTCGGTGTCTGCTGAAGGGAAGACTGAACTGTCCTCACTCGCTAGAGCCTGGCCATGTGCACCTGCCGGGGCTCCCCCACACGTGGGAGGAAGGCGCACCCACTTTCTGGGGGCAGAGCTGGAACCCCAACCCAGCCTCTGCCAGAGCAAGGGCTGAGAGGCTGGAGGAGAAGCAACCCCGGGGCCTCACAGCTGCCAGCAGCAGCCCTGCTGACTGACGCGGCCTTCGGGGTGGTCTTCAGACCCCCAAACCCGAGAACCACTGAGGCCCAGGAAAGACTTAAAACTCGACACCAGACGGGAGGCAGGCAGCTGGAGGAGGGTCTGGTAGTGACCGCAACCTCCAGGAGCCTCGTCCCCACTAACGTGACAAGCTGCCTTCCAGTGACGGGAGAAGAAAGAGGGCCGAGTGCAGATGGGAGGGCTGCTGGCTGGGGCGGGGAGGAATGCAGCAGGGACCAAGCTCAGGGCAGGCCCCGACTTCTTAGCAAGCGTCCCCGGTGACTTAGAGGCCCCCAGCGTCCTGGCATGACGCCCTGCACCATCTCCTCGGCCTACACCCACTCAGAGCTGAGTCACCTCTGGTCTTGTTTTCCATGCGGGGAAACTGAGGCCTGTACCTTTGAAGAGGAGGTTGGCCTTGGGCAAGTCCAGCTGGTACCCGAAGGAGACGCTCGTGTCTTGCATCCTCGTGCTGGCCTCAAACTCCACGCCCACCTGCAGCTGGAGGGGCCAGGGCAACAGAGTCAGCATCCCACACTGGACTCCCGGGCACACAAGCCCCCGGCAACCCGTGCCTGGCAGTGGGCCCTCGCACCCGCTCTCGGGACCAGCTCACCTGGTCACTGGCTTTGTGGTAGTATGTCGCGTGCATGCCCGCCTGGCCCAACGTGACTGTTGCCAACCAGTTGTTCACTGTAAGAGAGCGGCGTGGGGGTGGGGGTAGGTTACCAAGGGGACTCGAGAACCCGGTCCCCTCCCTCAGACCCGGGAGTCCGGGCCCCAGACTCACATGCGTATTTCCCGGCCAGAGACATGACAGTACCCTCCTCCCCTGGCCGCCGGTGGTAGACCAGCTCTCCGCCCAGTGCCAGGCACGGCGTGATGCTCTGGAGGTAGTGGGCCACGAGGATTCCTGTGGGTGAGATGGCTGGTGTCACCTGGGCCGGACTCCTGCTCCAGCTGGCCGGGAAGGCAGGCCCCTGCCGGCGGCTCCATGGAGTTCACAGGGGGAGTGTGTCCGTCTCCCAGACCCCGTGGGACTCATCTGGTCTGCACAACCCTGTGTAGCCGGCATTCAATCGCCACCACTTACAGAAGAGGCTGAGGGAGTTAAGTCCCTCACCCGTGGTCACAAAATGTGTGAGAACCACTCTGCCGCTGGGACAGGCAGGAGGGGAGGTCAGCGAGAGCACACCTCAGGGTGCTAATGGCACTGCAGCCCACCGTGTCACTTCTCCGTAAAGGCGCCTGAAGGGGTGGATGTGGGCACAGCACACAGAGCGCGCCCAGTGTCCACCAGGACTGCCCCCCTGCCCCTCGGCAGCCAGGACCCCGGAGGCCCCTGCGAGTGTTTGCTAACAGGTGGCTCTCCATCGCTGGGCTGAGCCTCATTCACGCCTGTCTTCAGAGCCCAGGAGAGCAGCCCCCACACATGTGACCTTCTAGGAGGGGAAGAACCAGGGGGGAGACAGAGGGAGGGACAGGGAAACAGACAACAAGACCCCTTCAGAGAGACAGGGAAGCAGAGGGCGAGGAGGAATGGAAGAGTCTGCAGAGAAACCCATCAAGACTGAGCAGAGACAGGCTGTGAGGCCATGTAACCCAACAGGAAACAGGAGGACCCCCCCGCCCCCCCGTAAGGGGAAGGCAGGGGCAAGCAGGGACACGATAGAGCATGCTGCTGCTTATCAGAGAAAATCAGATGCAGAGACTCACACTGGCCATGGGAGCAGGGCATAAGGGGGGGGGGGGGCACCATGATCAGTGAGTGGGAGGGGGCTGCCCGCGGGGCTAAGGGAAGCCGCGGTTCAGGGCCAGGCCCCTGGTGGTGTCTTCTGGGGAGGCCGGGGTCACAGGTGGGCTCACGGAGCCACTGTGTGCACTTCTTCACGACAAGCAGATGATACACTCAGCCCCCGAGCAGCATGCAACCATGACCAGCACGCCTCCGGCCAGGAGCGTCCGCATTCCGTGGAGGGGAGCGGAGGCCCGCAGAGGAAGTGACTGACTAGATCGGGGTGGGAATCTTTTGGTGCCAAGGGCCATTTGGATAGTTATAAAACATTCGCAGGCCACACAAAATTACCAACTTAGAAATTAGCCTGGTGCCCAGCCAGAGTGGCTCAGTGGTTGAGCATTGACCTATAAAGCAAGGAGGTCACGGTTTGATTCCTGGTCAAGGGCACATGCCCGATTTGGGCCTTAATCCTGAGGCAGGAGGCAGCCGATCAATAATTTTCTCTCATCATTGATGTTTCTCTCTCTGAAATCAATAAAAATATGTTTTAAAAAAATTAGCCTGCTACATTTGGTCGAACATTCAATTCACTCACCCCTAATGCCTCGGCAGGGCCAGACAAAGGATTCCTTGGGCCTTAGACGGCCCACGAGCTGGAAATCCCCCGTCTGTGGTCTAGAGTCCCAGTCACTGAGGGACTTAACACTCACTGGCCTCTCAGGTCTGCCAACTGCTGGGTCCGAGGGCTGTGTGACCCCTGAACATCTCTCCAGCCGTCCCATCTCTCATCTCCTGGATTGCCTTGCCCCCCGACCCCCCAGCTCCACCCTCCTCCCTGGCCTGCCTGAGCCTCACCCTCTCCCAGCAACTTATGGAGCGATCCTGCTAAAGCACAAACTCAACCCCGTCCTCCCTGTGCTCAGAACCTGGGTGGCTCCCGAGCCCAGCTCCTGGCTCCTTATAGCACAGCCGCAAGGCCCCAGGAGGCTGGGCCCCACCTTCCAGAGCCACTTCCCTTCCCTGACACAGCCGGCCACACGGGCACCGAGGCTGCCACCATCGAGAGCGCAGGAGTCTGTGGTCCTCACTACTGAAGGCTCGCGCCCAGGCCCCACATGCCCTGTGGAATCGCTCCTTCCATGCTGCCCTCCCTTCTCTGCTCCCCAAGCACATGTCCTGGGCCTCTGTCTCGTGGCCAGTGTGGCCCGGGGGCTCTTCCTCCAGCGCAGGAGTCACCTTTTTCTTGAACATCTCACTCCTCCCCCCTCAGCCAGACCTGGCGCCCACATGGCACATGAGCTCCCCGAGCCAGGGCTTTGCCGAGACCAGCAGCTCATCTGGACGCTGTTCATGCTGCAGGCTCTACAGCAGCCATGGCGAACCCAGTGAGTTTAAACCCCACGAGGGGAGAAAGTGGGTCAGGTTTGTGAGGCCAAAGAGCAGGCCTCAGGCAAAGGGCAGAGCTGCCAACCTTCCCGATGCACCTCCCAAACCTGCTGGGCAGGGGCAGGTTCAGGCCCCCACCCCCCACCTTTCCCCTGCTCGGCTGGGGCCACACCAGGATTCCTTGGGGATGTCACCTGGGGCAGGAATGGCAGGTGCCCAGGGCAGAACCTGACCGGAAGGTGGCTGTCAGCCCCAGCCAGACAGGACTTCTTTCAGCACTTCTCACCCCGCCCAGTGCAGCACCCGCTCCTGAGCACTACTCCCCCCTTCACCCTCCCTCACAAGGACAGACAGGGCCATTCAGGGGAGCGGTCCCTGTCACTCCAGGTGGGACAGCTGCCCGCCCGTCCTAAGTCTCAGGGCGACCTGAGCTTTCCTGAGGAGGGTTTCTCCCAATAGCAAGGAGGTCACTGTGTGATCATTTGCTTAAAGGCAAATGTCTCCCTCTGGCCCAGGAGCCCTGCCTGGGGCCGCACACACTAGGTGCTCAGAATGGCACAGAAGCTCCCGGGGAGCTGAGACCACGGGGAGGGAACCAGGTGAGAACACGGCCCCTGAATTAGGCCGTGATTCAGAGTCCAGCTCCTCGGAGTCTAGTTACCTTGATTTCACTCAGGCCCGTGTTCCCATCTGTGAAATGGGGGTCACAAAAACAGACTCCTCAAAAGACAAAAACACAGACGCCTCTGCCCATCGTGGGGTGGCACTGGGACACAGAGCGAGGCCGACCCACACACCTGGCCTGGAGCTTAGGCTGAAGGCGGGCCCTCACGGAGCCCTGCAGTGAGAGGTGGGCATGCTGTTGTGCCTTGTGACAGACAAGGAAACTCAGGCTCAGTCCAGCGGTCGGTGGTAAGTTACTCCTGTGCTCAGCAGTGACCTGGACCGGTAGGTCCTGCTTTAGTAGTCTGAGGAGGAAGATGGGCCGGGAGGCCATCAGTAAGATGGGGACAATGGCAGCACCTACCCCGAGGGACTGCTGAGAGGACCCAGGGGCTATTTCCTTACTGCTCTATTCCCAGCACCTAGGACTGAAGGAAGGAAAGGTGCACATGACATGCTCAGGGCTTGACCAAAGGCTGAGGGGAAGGATGGGACCTGCCATCACACTGCTCACTCCTTTGCTCAGTGTTTCCTGGGCACCTATTCTGGCCCCGGCACGGTTCCAGGCACTGGCATAAGCAGGCAAGTTCCCGGCCTGAAGGAGCTGACACCCTCGCGTAGGAGACAGACGACAGGTAGTGAAGAGTGAGACACTTCAGAGGGACGTGCCATAAGACTGTGGGACGGGGGGAGGCCATACGAGACGCAGGGGCCCTTCAGTCACGGAAGGTCTGTTAGAGAAGAGCCCGGCCGGCGTGGCTCAGTGGTTGAGTGTCGACCTACGAACAGGAGGTCACGGTTCGATTCGTAATCGTGGCACATGCGTGGGTTGTGGGCTCAATTCCCAGCGCGGGATGCGCAGGAGGCAGCCGATCAATGATGCTCGCTCACTGACGTCTCTCTCTCCCTGCCTCTGAGTGTGCACATGTGTAAAGGTGCCGGGGTAGAAAGAACACAGCGATTCCAGGAAGCGTCAGCGAAACCCACATGGCCCAGCGGCAGTGGTGTGTGAGCAGAGGGGTGACGCCATCAGCGGTCGGAAGGGACGGAAAACGTTTCTTCCCGCCCAAGCCCCGCGTTCCCCCCACGGACGAACGAAGCTTCACCTCGGGGCCTCCCCGGCCCAGCTTCCCCCGCTCTGGCATTCATGGCATTTATGGCATGGCCTGTCCCCCCTCCCCCTCCAGCTGCTCACCATCTCCTGCCAGGGCAGCCCCCCCTCTTCCTTTGGAAGCTCAAAGGGAACGCCTCCTCTGAGAAGGCTCCTTCGCCTCTGGCAGAGGCAGGCGCTGTCCCGGGTCCTCCCAAGGCTTCTGGCGTCCTGGCTTCGTGAAGGCCCTCAGGACCCTGCCCAGGAGCCCACTGTCCTCTCAAGACCGATCAAAGGCAGGAATCACCAACTCCATCCTTCCAGCTGCTCAAGCCCCAAACTCAGGAGCCCTCTGGACGCTCTCTTCCATCTCCCAGATCCAATCCACCAGCAAACTCCGTCGGCACCATGTTTCCAGCACACCCGGACCCGGACTCGACCTCTTCTCACCCGCCCACTGCCCCTGCAGCGGGTCCCGTCCCATCTCTCCTCACACGTCAGCACCGGGGATGCTGTTAGAAGCCAAGTGCCTAACAAATGCCTCCCGTGGCCCCTGCCACACTCAGAATAAAGACCAACTTCCACAAAGCCTGTGTGATCCGGTCCCGACTCCTGTCCCTCACACTCACCCTCCTTCTTCACCCATCACAGCCACTCCCCTCCTCTGTTCCAGTAAAGGGTCCTGCCTCAGTGCCTTTGCACCTGCTGTTCCCTCTGGTTGAAGGCTCCTTTCCCACGTATATGCTTGGAACCCTCGCCCCTGCCCCCAGTCTTTGTTCAAATACCATCTATGCAATGAGGCCTTCTCTGATCCAGCCCTCCTGAGCCCC
>PVJC01036110.1:0-17888 GCA_004026665.1 Murina feae | reverse complement strand
GCCTGGCGCCATGGCATGGGGCACAGCTTGAGGTCCCCTGGCCTGGTGCTGGGGTGGAGGCAATAGCCTGAGGTCCCCTGGCCCAGCACCAGGGTGGAGGGCACACCTTGAGGACCCCCGTCAAGTCCCGCTGGGTGGGGGGCACAGCCTCAGGTCCCCTGGCCTGTGGCTAGGGCAGGGGGCATGGCCTGAGGTCCCCTGGCCTGGCACCAGGGAAGAGGGTGCAGCCTGAGTTCCTCTAGCCTGGTGACAGGGTGGGAGGAGTAGCCTGAGGTCTTCTGTCAAGCCCTGCGGGTGGAAGGCACGACCTGAGGTCCCCAGTCAAGCCCCATGCAGGAGGTGGGTGGGCGCATAGCCTCAGGTCCCTGCTGATTGCTCCTTAAGGCTCGTTATGGGAACTTAGCCTCAGCTGTGGGTGCAAATTGACCGGAGTGATGGTCAATTTGCATATTCCCTCTTTATTATATAGGATTCTCACGATAATCCTGTGAGATAAGTAGCATTGTCTTTATTTATCTTTGTTGAAAGAATCCAAATCTCAGGAAGGTAAAACATCTTGCCTGCAATTCTCCATGGCACTCAGAATCACAAAGAATGAAATAGCCTAATATTGACCATAAACAAAATCCAACTATTAAACATTGCATTGTACTGCGGTTGCTGTGGGTGTGTGCATGTATTTAAAAATATTCTCTGAATATTAAGAAAATTATTATAATGTTGCATCATATGTTAAACCCAATTCCCCTTTAGATCCTCACGTAAGGCTATTTTTCCCCCATTAACTTTTCGAGAGAGTGGACGGTGGATAGGGAGAGAGGGAAACATTGATGTGAGATAGACACATAGATTGATTGACCCTCCTGCATATGCCCCCATTGGAGCCCGGACCAAACCTGCAACACATGTACATGCCCTTGACCGGTAATGGAACCTAAGACTCCTTGGTGAACGGGCTGATGCTCCAGCCACTGAACCATACCAGCCAAGGTGCTGTAGCCATACTTCCATAGGCTTGTTTTGTGCCAGACCATGTTGTAAGCCTTTTACATGAATTAAACTATTTTAAACCTTACAATAGCCTTATGAATTATTTCCATTTTACAGTTTAGGAAAATGGGGCATAGTGAGTAATGACTAAAGTCAACACATCTAGTAAGTGGCAGAACCAGAATTTAAACTTTGACAGTTTGGCTCCTGAGCCTCTTAGTTGCTATTATGTACGGTCTCCTTTAGCCAGTTTCCTTGGTGTGGACATGTTTTCATGGCTCCTGTGAGTGAGTTTGTTTGGGTTTCTGTTACCAATCCAAAGTTTGTGTGCCGACTTTTTAAATACCTGAATTTGGAGTGAGGAAAGGTCAAGAAGGCAATAGCCTTGCCAGGAGTGATGTGTAGCATCCCCACCGTTTTGTCTTCATTTTTCTTTTAATGAAATTGTAATATTCCTCATAATATGGAACCTTGAAATTTCAAGCTACCGTTATTTAAATAGTTGGGATTATCAATTCAGCTTGGACATACTAGATTTTAGGCATGTTTGTTGATTGTGTTAAGTGGTTGTATGTTTATTTGGAGGCTTGTAAATGAAGAAATATATTTTCGAGAGGTTAAAAACAGGCCTGAGGTCGCACAGCTAATTGTATGTAGAAATAGAGCTCAAACCTAGTGTCCTCCAAAGCCAATGTGGTTATCCTTGTTCTAGGCTGTATCCTCAAGGCAAAAAAACATGCTTGGCTTTGATAGTGATAAATATTGCCTGTGAGCTATTGTAAATAAGTATCAGTGTTTGCAAGTTCAGCAGGCCAGATGGTCCCTGAGCTGGGTCTGTGAGAGTGATGACACCTGTGGAGCTCTGCAAAACCATGTCCTACCTGAAGGGTTAGCCGCTCGTCAGCAAAAGGTAGCCAGTCACCATGTGCAAATGTGGGCCTCATATTGTCTGGACTGCTGTTTGTTGTTGTTTTTTGCTTTTTGTTCTCAAGAGACTTCAGAAATCATTTTTAGGTTGTCTTTTTAAAAAAATATATTTTATTGATTTGTTACAGAGAGGGAGGGAGAGGGATAGAGAGTTAGGAACATCGATGCGAGAGAAACATCGATCAGCTGCCTCCTGCACACCCCCCACTGAGGATGTGCTGGCAACCAAGGCACATGCCCCTGACCGGAATCGAACCTGGGACCCCTCAGTCCGCAGGCCGACGCCCCATCCTCTGAGCCAAACCGGTTAGGGCTAGGTTGTCGTTTGATACACAAATGTAGGCAGCTATCTTTTTTCACACTGTGTAAACCAGCCTTGTGTGGATCCACTAAACAAACACGTGTTGGGTTCTGCCCAGTGGGGAACCTTTGGTAAGAGCTACACCTGGCCCTGGTGTGTGTGGCTCAGTTGGTTGAGCATTGTCCAGTGCACCAAAAAGTTGCTGGTGCAATTCCAGTCAAAACACATGTCCAGTTTGCGGGTTTGATCCCCAGTTGAGGTGAGTGTGGGAGGCAACCAGTCACTGTTTTTCTCTCACATCAATGTTTCTCTCTCTTCCTCTCTAAAATCAATAAAAATATATTTAAAAAAGAGAGCACCTGGCATACTGTGGATATTATGATCAGTTTATATGACGGGAAAGGATGGTAACTGTAATAAGTACATTACAACCTTTGAAATAAAGGTTGCTTAGTTTGAACATGTTGCTTAGAGAATCTGGTTTTTAACTTCAGTTTTCATATGAATCAGTTAATCATAGGTGGGGAAGGGAGAATTGCTCTCTGCAACATTTAAAAAAAAAAATATATATATATATATATATATTGATTTCAAAGAGGAAGAGAGAGGAGTAGAAAGATAAAAACATCAATGATGAGAGAGACCCACCGATCGGCTGCCTTCTGCACCCCGAATGAGCCCTGACTGGGAATCTAATCAGGACCTCCTGTTTCATAGGTCGACACTCAACCACTGAGCCATGCTAGCTGGGCATCCCTGCAGCATTTTGCCTCCTAATTGTTTGCTTTCATTTGCAGGCAGGTCCTGTTGTGAGTGTGTGCATATTTGAGTGAAACCTCAACCCAAGTGAGAAGAAACCTTCAAGGAACAACTGCTGACAGTGAGTCTGCAGTCACCTCTATACATAATATGGAATGTTTTCGACCCAGAGAGAGCTAAGTGGATATCTGTTGACAACGAGTGGTGAGTCTGAATATCCCTGCTGATAACTTAAATCCTTTCCTTAAAAAGAAGAGATGGAGAGCATTATGCTAAGTGAAAGAAGTCAGTCAGAGAAAGATAAATATCACATGCTCTCACTCATTTGTGGATTATAATGAACAACATAAACCGATGAACAAAAACTGATGTGGAGACAGAAGCATCGATCAGATGCTCAAAACTCAGCAGGAAGGTAGGGGAGGGTGGTGGTGAGGGGGAGAGATCAACCAAAGGACTTGTATGCATGCATATAAGCGAGGGCAGGAGTGGAGGGATGAGGGAACATTGGAGGGATAAAGTCACGTTTGCAATATCTTAATTAATAAAGGGAAAAATTTTTAAAAAAAGGAGAGGATTCCCCATCCTACGTTCTTACCATTTACTGACTGTTAAATAGTAAGTTAACTTTTGTATGAGAATGACAACAGTCCAGTTTAAGAGAATTCTTTGCTTCTGACAGCGTGTTTATGATAGCAGTTTCACTTTCTTCTTCAATTAGGTGCATCTCTTCCTTTGCCTCTATATTTTTCTTTTTTATTTCTTCCACCAGTCCAAATGATGCCATCTTCCAAAGTCCTATCTTCCTTGAAATAATATGTTGGGTGTTGGTCCCATTTAAGACTACCAGACCTGAGGCCCTGAACCTAACTGTCCCTTAAACCACACAAAGTCAATTCAAACACATGGGGGCAGACATTTGCAATGGCTAACCATGAGGTTTGACCACGATTGGTTAGTTATTTTTAGTTTGTGACGCATTTTTTTCACGTACTAGGCAAAGTACTGAAAATTAGGTACAGCGGTATTAGCGGCAGATTTGGAAATTACCGAAAAATCGGTACAGCGGTCTGGTAGGGTTAAGGCTTCTCTGTTTAGTGAGTTTTAAAGATGAAATGGGTTAAATAGACCAAGCCCCTGCCACATCTATATATTTTTAATCCTCACTTGAGGATTTTTTTCCCCATTGATCTTTAGAGAGAGTGGGAGGGAGAGAGAGAGGGAGGAAGAAAGAAACATTGACATGAGAGAGACACATGGATTGGTTGTCCCTGCACCAGCCCCGATGGGCTGGGGATGGAACCTGCAACCAAGCCACGTGCCCTGACTAGAAATCGAACCCATGACTCCTCGGTCCGCGGGCCAAAGCTCTAACCAATGTACAAAACCAGCCAGGGCACCCCTGCCATCTTTTTACTCCATGGTTTGCAGATGACTTAAAGCACTACATTTTCCCTTTACCCTGCTTGATCAATCTGAGGATTGAAATAGTGTTTCCCATAAATCTTCCTTTGCATACTCTTTAAAAAAAAATTGGTGTCAATCAATACACCAACAGTTCTTCTATCTTAGAAATTTCTGCTTTATTTATTGGAACTACTTATAATTCCTCATTTTCAACTCTGAATTTCCTCAATTCTTCACTCACGTGGCATTACACTGGATATAGTAGCTGCATCATTGAAGACACACAAAAGACCATGCAGCAGGTCACCAACTTGGCAACTTCACTGAAAAAACCCCGAATCATCTTTAAAGATGCAGAATGCCTGAGCCCACAAAAAAACAAAAACAAAAAACAGTCCCACGTAATGGTCCCCAGGTCCTCAACAACTATCCCTGTCACCTGCCAACCCACCAACAGGTCTGTTGTTCCATGCATATCTTGTATTGATCATGGAGGAAGAATCCTAGACTGTTGACCAGACTTTTGAGAACCAATAGTTGAAGAAGTTACCACAGAAGAAATGATTCTACGTGTTGCATGAACAACGAGGAAAAGAATGAACCACCTGACAGCCCATCAAGTGATGGGGAATGTGCCATCTACAACAAATCTATCTTGATAGTACAGTGATTGGGGAGGAAGATGAATGATCTACATGCAAATACAGGCGTTCAGTTGAAGCTTCTTGATGCCAAGATGACACTGCTAGGGACCAAGGTTGACAAAATCCAGAGAGATGTTTCTTGTATGTACTAACGATCAATGCATATATACAAGGAACCCCACCAAGTGTTACCCTACTCAAGTGTGGTAACAGATTAAACTAGGCCTTCTCCTTCTGTAGCTGCCTCTGCTGCATTACCTCAGAATACAGAGGAAGATTTCTACAAAATCTAGAAAGAATGGTTCACATAACATATGTACTAGGCCAGCAACTGTGTTCTGCAGCAAAATACTCTATGAACACACTTTATGCTTGGAGGACTTACCTTATTACTGCCATTGCGCACTATAGACATCAACAACAGAAAAACGAAGCGATGGTGATGATAGTTGCTAGCTTCACTCTGATCTTGGTTATGGTAGGTCTCATTGCCTGTGAGAGTGAGTGTTTTAGGAATGGGCAAGACCAAGCTTTGACCAATTTAAAATAAAAGGGAAGTTTGCAAGAGACTTCTGGGAAGGAATTTGTTTTTTATTTTTGAGAAGGAAGTGAGAGAAAGAGATGGTGCCTCTTCTCCCTACAGCTTGTTTATCTGGTTGTATCATCTGTAACTGCTGTATTCATCTTCGCTACTAGCCTGTAAAGAAGGACAGAGGCAAGACAATTGCATAGACTAGAACTGAAACTCCATTTAATAGAACCTCCCTAATTGTGGGTTCCTTGTTATGTGAGACAACAAATTTCCTTATTGTGTAAGTAATTTTGCCCTTCCATGCTCTGTTACTTGCTGTGGAAATCCTGATTTATTTGATTTCTCCCCTTTTTGATTACCTACAATCTTTTTGTGCCTCATGCATTTCTACTTGATTATGTCCTGTGCTTTCTGGTAATTTATGCTTGTGTATATTGCCTTTGTAGCACATTATACACTTTGTGAAGTCAAGGGCTATGTCTGTATCCTTACTGTGTCTAACACTAGTACGTTCTTCTTAATAAAGCCACCAGTGCATACTTACTGAATTGAATTATTTGAATAGTATTTGAAAAACCAGTCCACAGAAATTGAATTATTATAAATATTTTGTCCTAATTCACAGTCTTATCTTTAACCACACTGCTTCCTTTTAGGATTATGAGTGAAGTTTGGCTTTTGTTTTGATTTAAGATGACTGGTGTGTAACACATTTTCAAGTGATTAGTTCTACTCTAGAAATGTTGCTTGAATTTAGCTTTTTGTGTTTGTTCAATTTTACCATGAAAATCAGCTTCTGTCCTATATATTTGAGTATTGGCTTTCAGTCTAATAAATTTTTGCATTCTTTTCTGTTGTAAAAACAATAGTTTGCCTTCTATTTTCTTGCTAATTATAGGAATGAAGGACACGGCTTGTAAGAAGTATGATCAGGATTAATTTGTTTCGCCTTGGAATGTGCATTTGCAAAAAACTCCCTGAAGTGTGCATCTCTATTGTTCTTAGGACCTAATTGGGAGAGTGTGTGTGTGGAGGCAGGGTGAGAGGAAGTGGGAGACTTGGGACAGGGCAGATTTGGTGATGATCTAGTATATGGTGAGAGGAGTCTTGAGGTACAGGATGGATTATTTAGTTATTTGTATTTCAAAGCTCTATGAAATATTATAATCTTGGAAAAGTGGTATAGGAGCCTTTTTCTTCCTGAAAAATCTATGGTATTGCTTTCAATTCTGTTAAGAATTATAAAACTGCACTGTAAGCTGATAGCACTTTCTGAATCCTTCAAAAAGTGATTCATATTCAGGGAAGGATTTACTTTTTTTTTGTCTTGATGGGTTATGCTTCAAATCTGGAGGAATAACTTTAAGAAGATGGAGAAAGTTGTATGGTGTGCTTGACTGATCAATTTTAATTTGGTAATATCATTATTTAGTAATATCAAAGGTTTAAATCACTAAGATCAGCTTTAATGTGTTTTCCTCAATGAATGTTATGAAGAGATTATAGGAATGGAACATGTGTCTTAACCTAAGGCCACATGGCAAGCATGTGATCTAAGCCAGATCAATCAGAATGAGATCTTGGGACTTTTGCTAGAAATGCTGGGATAAAGGACTTACTTTCTTATGCTGAATTTCTTATGCTGAAAATGTACAGTTTTTAAATTCCTGGAAGCTATCTTTTGACTATAAAAGAAAAGTCGATTGAATAAGAAGCCAACACAGGAGGAGTAGTGCAGAGGAAAAGCATACCCTAGTCAGCTCATTTGGGCTGTTAGATCAAGTCTTACCCCAATTCCTTATTTAATCCAGCTGGCTTTGGATTTTATCTCACCTGTATATGAAAACATCCTAACAGATGTCCTTATTACCAACCATTCCACACTTTAACCACTGAACACACCAGCCAGAGCAATGAGATTGTTTTTTAGTTTCTCTTTCTGAGTGTTCATTATTGGTGTATAAAAAGGCCATCAATTTCTGGATGTTGTATCCTGTTACATTTGTTAAATCCAGCAGTTTTTTGGTGGAGTCTTGAGGGTTTTCTATGTATAGTGTCATACCATCTGCAAATAATAACAGTTTTACTTTCTCCTTGGCAATTCATATGCCTTTTCTTTTTTCTTGTCTGATTGCTATGCTAGGACTTCTGGTACTATCTACACTAAAAAAGAAACATGCAAATTGGTGTCACTCTGCTACACCCCAAGCCATGCCCACCAGCCAATCAGAGGAACTATATGCAAATTAACCCAACCAAGATGGAGGTTGGCAGCCACGGAGCTGGAGCAAACAGGAGGCTTGGTTGCCCCCACGATGGAGGAAGCCAAGCTTCCCGCCTTCCCTGGTGGGTTGTGGCCTGGGCTCAAGGCAACAGTTTCAATTATAGAAGATAAATAAATCCCAGATACCTTCTTCCAGCCAGCCTCTCTGGGAGCTTGAGTCACTGGGGATGGTGGCCAGCCTGCAAACAGCTATCAGCCCCTTACCCAGGATGGCCACACCCTCATGGGGTGAGGGTTCCTACTGGGGAGCTTGGCCAGCCTGCAAACAGCCATCAGCCACTCAGCCAGACTGGCCAGGCACCCTAGCAGGATCCCCTACCCTGAAGGGGGTGTGGCCATCCTGCAAAAGGCCATTAGCCCCTCACTCAGGTTTGCCAGGCACCCCAGAGGGAACCCAACCCTGATCCGGGACACCATTTAGGGCAAACCAGCCAGCCTCCACCCATGCACCAGATCTCTATCCTATACAATAATCCTATATAATAAAAGGGTAATATGCAAATTGACCCTAACAGCAGAACAACTGGGAATGACTGGTCACTATGACACACTCTGACCACCAGAGGGCAGACGCTCAATGCAGGAGCTGCCCCCTGGTGGTCAGTGCACTCCCCCAGTGGAGCTCTGCTCAGCCACAAGCTAGGCTGATGGCTGCCAGTACAGCAGTGGTGGTGGGAGCCTCTCCCACCTCCTCAGCAGTGCTAAGGATGTCTGACTGCAGCTTAGGCCTGCTCCCTGCTGGCAAGTGGACATCCCCTGATGGCTCCCGGGCTGCCAGAGAGATGTCTGACTGGCAGCTTAGGCCTGTTCCCCTGGGGAGCGGGCCTGTGCCAGCAGCGGGAAATCCCCTGAGGGGTCCTAGACTGCGAGAGGGCACATGCCGGGCTGAGGGAACCCCCCACCCCCCGAGTGCACAAATTTTGTGCACTGGGCTTCTAGTCTATATATATACAAGGCTAATATGCTAAGTGTCCCTCTGGATAATGACATCACGTAGCAATGCCTGGCTTCCTAAATCCTTAGCAACTAGCCTCCTTGCAATTTCTGCAGCCCAGGAACACAGCTTGCTTTATAGCCGAGTGCAAATACTTTATAAGAAATGCTGTAACTAAATGCCTGTGAAGTGTTTTCCCATGCTTCATCTCATTTGATTCTCACAGAAGTCTTGGAGTAGGTAGATAGGAGACTTGGTGGAATCCCATTTTCTTTCCATTAGCTGGAAAATGGAGATTTAGAAAGCTTAGAAACTTGACTTTTCATTAGCTGAAAAATGGAGATTTATAGAGCTTAGAAACTGAAAAGCAGTAAGAAATGGTGGACCTTGAAAATGACTTCAGGTTTTCTCATTGTGCAGAATATAGTCAAACACTGCTGCAGTTAAATATTTTACCCTTTGTTCTCCCTGTGTGATCTACAATAATAATCTGTTTTATGTTGATATTTACTGCTGTGCTGCTGACAATTACCTGAAAGAAAATTAATTTCCATCTTCACTGGGTTGGAAAAAGTTTAGCTAAATTAGGAAGCAGTTCTAATTAAGCAAGTTTATTCTATGTCTATAAAAGGCTAAGTTGACTCATGCATGTGCGATATTTATAAAGCTCTCGCTGGCGCCAATCGCATGTTTGTGTTTTGATCTGTCATTATCAATCGTGAATTTGGTTGATACTTCTATTTAAAGAAAGGGCGAATAGCAATATTAAAATATTTCTTCTAATTAATTTCCTTTCATTGTGCACAGATTTGTGCACTGGGCCACTAGTGTTAAATAAGAGTGGTGAAAGCAGACATTACTGTCTTATTCCTGATCTTAAGGGTAAAACTTTTAGTTTTTCCCCATTGAGTATGATGTTGGCTAAGGGATTGTCATATATGGCCTTTATTATGTTGAGGTATTATGTTAAGTGAAATAAGCCAGTTAAAGATAAATATCACGTGATGTCACTTATATGTGGAGTCTAATGAAAAAAAAATAAACTGATGAACAAAATAGGTCCAGAGGCATGGAAGCATGGAACAGAATGACAGATCTCATAGGGGAGGGAGTCAAGAGGTGGGAAGAGAGTAATCGAATAACATGTATGCATATATCCCTAATCCATGGGTATAGTGTGGGGAAGGCCTGGGGTGGGGTGAGGGCTGGGTAAAGGGGGGCAAAGGAGGGGAGAAATGGGGGACAGCTATAATACTGTCAACAATAAGAAAAAATTACAGTGTTGGTAAACTTTTTTAGAAGATAAAGGTATCGGTAAATTTGCCCTTTGATGGCTTGAATTTTTGTGTCACCTTAGTATACAGAGCCATTGAGTTTAAGAGAGCCTGTGAGTTTAATTTACCTGTAATATGTTTTACTAAAGAGTTTAGTGATTTTTCTAAACTCTTTCTGCAAACTTATTCTGACTACAGGCAGCATATTACTTCTATGTGTTCCTAAGAACACAGGTCAATATAAGATATCATGTACTAATTTGCGTTTGATGACATTGATTTAATTTTGTTCCTTCTTATTTCCTCTGTAAAATTTCCCCAGGGTTTCAATATTTTCCAGACTTTTTAAAAAGCCAGAAACAGTTCTGTACATTTGTAGATTAAAAAAAACACACATACAAACTTTTTGGGTAAGAAAATTTAGCTTTTTTGTCCAAAGCTTACAATGTAAATTTTATTACCAGAAGTCCAATTACACATTATTTTATGAGAGTTCTAGTAGTTTTTATTTGTAAATACTGTATTGTTTTTATTTGTAATAAAGCTCATAGCACTGTATTTATTGAAATCTTTCAGAAAGATTTCCCCCATTATCCCCATCTATATCTATACGTACAAAAACCTAAGTGACTGGCTGACTGTTTGACTGGTAGCTATGATGCACACTGACCTCCAGGGGGCAGACACTCAGTACACAGGCATGGAGACATGGAACTGACTGATGAATCTCAGAGTGAAGGTAGAAGGAGGGAGGGCAGGAAGAGATTAACCAAAGATCTTATATGCATATGAGAGGCCCTCAGCCTGACCTGTGGGATCAGGCCAAAACCAGCAGTCTGACATCCCCCGAGGGGTCCTAGATTGTGAGAGGGCAGGGTGCAGGCCAGGCCAAGGGACCCCACCAGTGCATGAATCCATGCACTGGGGCTCTAGTATAGCTATATTAGGCTTACTTTTTTCTACATTTGTTTTTCTCTCTTTTCACTGTACACCCTAAGAATAGGAACACCTATGTAGCTTTAGAGTCAGCCGTATGAAGACCTAAGCAATAGTTAACAAAACAATTTATATGTCTAACTGAAAGCTCCAAAGCTTACATAAATTGTACAGTCTGGTTAATCTTTAGCAGTGGGCATGCATTTGGCACAGGTTTTGTCATTGTTTATCTTTAACTTACTAATGAAATATGTAAGTAAAATATAACCTTTTTGTTTGTGCTCATTTGTTTCTGGAACTTAAAAGACACTGTTTACATATAGGTAATTCTTAGAGCTAAAGGTTTTTTCTCTAGATATTAGTTTCTTTCACAAGAAGATCTTTGAACCATTTTAAAATTAGAGCACATTTTGTATCAGTTGCTAGAGACTATTGTTCGATGGTTGACTTGAGAGAAAACTTGATAACCTAATAACGTAAGTTATCTCTAACCTTCTGTATGATATTAGGCCCTTTGGTGATACAATTTTTGTGGCCATGTTGGGGTGATGAGCTTTTTAAATAATATTGACATAGTTCTGTTGTCAGCAAATTAATTTTGTAAAAGTTTCTCCCAGCCAAAAAGAAATCAGTGGTAGCTGAAAATACCTAATTTATTTGGAGCAAATAGCAAGTTAACAAAAAGTTCTAAAGCAGTTGTCACAAAGCAGCTAGGAATCAAATGTGAATCACAGTGATATTTTTCCTCTCGGGGTGCATCTGAAACACAGTATCAAAGACTGCTATCCACTTTACCTGGCTCCACATCCAGATAAGTGACTGTAGTTTGCATTCAGTTGACTTTCACATCCCCTAGAGATTGATAGGGGATTCCAGTCCTGACCAAGAAGCACAAATTACACATACTTCTCATTCTCCAGGCCTTTTAATTACCTCTCCTCAAAACACACTTGGCAGCCAGTTCAGGCAGTAACTAGGTATTGAGCTGACGTTCCTCTTTTGAAAATAATCCTTTGA
This sequence comes from Murina feae, assembly GCA_004026665.1. NCBI lineage: Eukaryota > Metazoa > Chordata > Mammalia > Chiroptera > Vespertilionidae > Murina > Murina feae. The sequence continues at coordinate 5,883 of PVJC01036110.1, read as the reverse complement.
TGTCCAAGGCCTTCTAGACTAAGAGAAAACTTGACTAAAACAATATATGATATGAACATAAGAGTTTTTTATAATTAATAACTAATAGCTGAACTAAATTAGAATTACTTATTTAGCTATCCACTGAAAATCATTATATTGCTAATTTTACTGTACACATTAACATACAAATTATATGTACATTTAAATTTGGTTTTGAGGAAAATATGCCATTGCTGTCAAAGGGATTAATTTATTTGGCTTAAGTTTTATTTTTTTGACTATACCTTAATACTTCTCTTATTTCACTTTCCCTTTTACCTAAATTATAATAAATAGACTTACGTATTTTTGTATGTGTGCTACTCCATCTGAGGGAAATTGACCATAAAAATGTTTGGCCATTTGCTCAGGTAAGCCTCAAGGAAGCTTGTCTCTGCTTAGTTCTCTGTGTGAAGCACAAAAATATGATAAGAATGATGATGATCATAGTAACAAAGTATTAACATTTCTTTAAACTCGTGTGCCAAGCACTATTCTAAGCAATTTAAGTTTGCTCACTTAATCCTCACATAAACTTTTGAAGTAGATATAGTTATAAACCCCATTTTATAGAACAGCAAAGTGAGACACACAGAGGTTAGGAATTTGCTAGTCATATAGCTAGTGCGTGGAGGAAACAAGGTTCCAGATTTAGGCTGACTAGTTCAGTCTATGTTCTAAACCAGAGCATCTTGGCAAGCTTCCGTCTACATGTCATTGTGTAATACAAAGGAGTGCTATCCGTGTGGTGTGAGAAGCTAAGAAAGGAATTACATGAAAACTTATACTCGAATTTGTGAACTTTGCCTTGTTATTATCTGAGTACTAGCAAATATAAACCGCTCTTAGTGGCAGTATAGTTAAGTATATATTTTTAAAATCTAAAACACGTCAACTCAGTTGAGGTATTAAGCATGCTTAATTAGTGTGAAACAGAATCAAAAGTTTAGAATTTACTAGTACACTTTATTTTTTATTTTTTTTTTAAATATATTTTTATTGATTTTTTACAGAGAGGAAGGGAGAGGTATAGAGAGTTAGAAACATCGATGAGAGAGAAACATCGATCAGTTGCCTCCTGCACACCTCCCACTGGGGGTGTGCCTGCAACCAAGGTACATGCCCTTGACCAGAATCGAACCTGGGACTCTTCAGTCCACAGGCTGATGCTCTATCCACTGAGCCAAACCGGTCATGGCTACTAGTACACTTTAAAAGTTCTGTGGCCGTTGTTAGTACTTCTTTCATTTTTGGAAATATGGCTTGGGCAATGACAAGCTCTCTAACCAGTTATAAAATACTAGGGGCCCAGTGCATGAATTCTTGCGCCTTGAAAGGAACTGTGGGCCAGGAGGCTGTGGTGGGCACAGGGGCAGTTCTCAGCCCATCCTCCATGCCCCCGCCAGGCCTCAGGAGCAGGGGGTGGTGGAGAAGTGCCGACAGTGGGTGTGAGCACCGTGTGGGACCATGGCGCATGGGAGCAAAGAATTTTTAGTAACCACCAGAGGCTTGCCCCGATGACAGTGACTGGTGCCCCACCTTGGTCTGGTGCCCCTGCTCACCTCCACCATCCTGCTGCAACCAGACGTCCACCATGTTCCGTGCACACCTTCTGGTGGGCAGTGCATGTCGTAGCAACCGGTTGTTTGGTTGTTTTGCTGTTCAGTCTATTTGCATATTAGGGTTTTATATATATAGATAATCCTACACTGCTAGTGTCACATTCCACACATAAATAAGGAATCAGACTGGCTAAAGGTATGCATCATTGTCCTGCTTTTCAAATCAAGGCTTTATTATTGTTTCTTTAGACATTGGCCTAAAAAACAATTTTATTAAATTATGGGTAGGATGTTGGAACATACATTCTTTAAATTGTTAATAACACAACTGTTCATATAGGCACAGATACCTGCAGCGTTTGATTTAGGTGCAGAAGGTGAGGAGGGAAGGAAGTTGATGGTGGCGAGTATTTATTTTTGACACAAGGTACTACTACTACACTGTTTCACTCACGCCTGTCAAGGAAGCTCTGCCAGTCAATAAGCAGCTTGATAACTCGCTTCAAGCTTTGCTCAAATCCTATGTCTAAAATCGTTGTGTTTGTGGAACACTCTCTGGCGCAGTAAACCAGGCTGAGTCCTTGTTTATGTGTGGAATGTGCTGAGCTGTGTGAAAGCCAAGTTCAGACGTCGATGTTGCAGAGAAACACTGCTTTTGTAACCTTAAGATTTAAAAAAGTATCACGTTTTCAACATGGATATATTTTCAGCAACTTTCAGTCGAAACAGTGAAAGTAATTACTAGTATATTAGTGGCAGTGTTGAAATTCTTTGTGCAAAATTCAGTACTTCTCTAAAGGTGTTTATATATAAATGTTTTTAAGTATTTACGCTTGTTAAAAAAATTCTAAAAAGGAAGAAAAGCAAGAAGTTGGAAAATGTATTGGTTTGACAGTCTGAGGCATGTCTGAAACATCTTAAGGTTCATATATTTACTTAATAAAAACCAGTGGAGTTACAAACATACCCTTGGTGTTTGAATATACATTTCAACAGATCTGTTTTCTGGGTGGAAATACTTCACTAAAGCTGTATGTCCTTTCTGTCTCATCTATGAAAATACAAGCACAAATTATTGTACTTTAAACAGTCATTCTTACATCAACCATTAAGAAAAGAAATACTGCGAATTTCATAGTACATGGAGTAGGGTAAAACTTTGTTTTATTTAAAATTCTCAAAATGAGGGATAGCTTCACTCTAATTGGGAAAGAAATTTGACTTTGGGAAAATGTGGGGTGATAAAGTATTATGTATGGATTATAAATTAGGAAGCCATTTAAGTATTAAACAGAAGAAATATTTTTTAAAAAGAAAATACACCTTCCACTGGTAAAATTAATTTTTGAAGGTGGTTTCTGGCAAAGATAATTTATAAGTAAAAAGGAAATTGTCTAGCTTTATATGTAGATGAGAAAATACAATGATGGAATAAATCAAACAATACATCAGATTAGCTCCATATCTGTCTAAAACATCAGATTTCAAATACAGTAGATTTGGAAACCTCAGAGTAGCTCCATATCAGTCTGTGCTACAACAATGATGAGTATAAAGAATTTTCAGTTTCAAACAAAGGCATGTTTGTTCTCATAGAATTGGTTAAAGGAGATTTGATTTCACAATGAATTCTTAATGGCCTAGGTCTTTGATTCAAATTGGAATTAAACTTGTCAAATAGCAACACTGGAATAATGATAGTGATGTTGTGAATTTAGCCTTTTGCTCTTACATTCTTGCTAGGAAGGAAATATATGAAACATACTATTCTTTTAAGCTTATAAACTTTCACAGTATTTTCCCAGTTCAGTGGACAAAACCAATTTCAAGACTGCCACTTCCTAGTCTGGAGTTTAGGTGAGATGAGGAATGTTCATCCCTGCTTGAAAATAAATTTTAACTATGGCAAGATTATAGATTTTCTTCCTTCTGATTTTCTTCCTTCCTTCTTTCCTCCTTGAACATATGCTTGAAACTTAACATGTCATTTTTGTGTGAACATAAATTTTATTTCACTTAATGCTCAGGGTTCGTGATCCTGTAATATACCTGTTACTGACTTATAGTTGGCATAGCTTATAAATGAATGACAGTTCTTTCAAACATTTATAAATATGTGATTGATAGTTTACCACTTGGGCAAAAATGTTTACTTTGAATAATCAAATTAACACATCTTTGATCTTTTCATTTCAAAGATGGCTTTATTTCCCTTCCTCTACCTCTTACCCTGTATTTTAAAAGTTAAGATCCAGTATTCTTGCAAATGTTTTCTACACTTGAACTCTGCTTCTCTCCCTTCACTCACTTCTCAAACCACTCTACTTTGATTTCTGCCCATACTACTTCACTAAAACTGCTGTAGTCAGGCCACCAAGTGTCTGCAGCGCATTTCTCAATCTTTGTTGTCACTGAGGCAGTCAACACTGGTACTCTCTTCCTTTTGTTTGTTTGTTTGGCTGGTTGGTTTTTCGGTAAGCCTTGCTGGAGGATAGTTTTTCAGAGAAAGTGGAAGGGAGGGAAAGAGACAGAAACAGACATTGGTGTGAGAGACACATCAGCTGGTTGCCTCCTGAAGTGCCCTGACCCGGGGTGTGAACAAGCCCGCAACCCTTTGGTGTGAGGGTCGTTGCTCTAACCACTGAATAACACTGCTCAGTTCCTTCTTGAACATGCTCCAGTGACACTACATTAGCTAGTTTTCGTCCTCTTTCTTTCTGATAATACGCAATCCTCCTTTGTAAACTTCTTTTCTCTAATCATCCTTTAAATGCTGCTTTTGCTTAAGAGTCTCTTGGCGTCTCATGATAGTGCTTTCCCTAGAATTTGGCATTCGTTGCTTCCGTTATAATCGGCTGATGATTCCAAAGCTGCTTTATGGCTGCAGAGCTGCATGTCCAGCTGTGTATTGGACATCGTCACTTGCTAGTGTTGCTGTAGCCTGCAGGTGATGTGAACCCGCTTCAGGCTTTAGAGGGAAAACTTGCTTTACATCAAGCATCAGATGTACAGGGCAAACTGGTCTAAGAGGTGACTGGAAATAGACTTGCTCCTTTCTTTTGTTGCTGCATTATAATCTCAGAACCATCTGCATGAAATTTGGAACATGGTTGGCTAAGGTCAACCTTCAAGTCTACAGATTGTCAATCATGAAGAAAAGATCGGCTTGCTCCGTCCAACTGCAGACAGGAGATAGCTGGACATGGATTCTGATTGATGCAATTTGGTTGGCTACCTCAGGATGTACTACTAGGTGTACCAGTTAGGAATGGTAGATTTTGTAATCAAAGAAAACACGATAATCTCAAGAGAAACATCAAAAGTGCTTTATTCAGAGTAATGTCCATCACTAGCTACACATTTTCCCCATCTTTCAGGTAATTTGTGGACACTGTCCCAATAGAACTTTTTTTGTTTGGAGGCAAACCACTCAGAGACCCAGTTTTCCACTCCTTGGTACGTTTTGAAGTACTGCTCAGAAAGTGCGTGTGCAGTCGATCAGAACAAGTGGTAATCTGAAGGAGCAAGGTCTGGTGAATATGGGGGATGGGTTAATACTTCCCAGGCAAGATCTTTTAACGTGTCTTTAACTGGTTTTGAAGTGTGATGGTGTGTTATCATGAAGCAAAATTACTTTGCCGTGTCTTCTGGCACATTCTGGTTGTTTTACGATCAAAGCGTGGTTCAAATTGATTAACCCATGATTTTGTGCATTTGGGATTCTCAAATCCACTTTTCATCGCCAGTCACAATTCGATGCAAAAAAGACTTCCTTTCATGCCATTGAAGCAACATTTTACTGATGACTTCGGTCTTCCATTTGTCTTTCTTTCAGTTAATTTGGCACCCATTTTCCTTCCTTTAAAATCTTTCCCATTGCTTATAAACGATCAGAACAATGTTTGCTGAGCAAAGTTTAATCTTTCTGCAAGTTGTTGTTGTTTTTTTTAATTTATCTTTATTGTCCAGATTATTACAGTTGTTCCTCTTTTTTCCCCCATAGCTCCCCTCCTCCCAATTCCCACCCCAACCTCTGACCTTGCCCCCCCCCATTGTCCTCATCCATAGGTGTACAATTATTGTCCAGTCTCTTCACGCATTCCCAACACCCTTAACCCCCGAAAATTGTCAGTCCACTCCCTTTCTATGCCTCTGATTCTATTCTATTCTATTCTCAAAGGATACCTTTCAGCATTTCATATAATACTGGTTGGGTGGTGATGAACTCTTTTAGCTTTTTCTTGTCTGTGAAGCTCTTTATCCGACCCTCAATTCTGAACGATAGCTTTGCTGGGTAAAG
>PVJC01036109.1:0-17900 GCA_004026665.1 Murina feae | reverse complement strand
TCTGGGAGCCCTCGGGGGATGCCCACCTGCTGGCGTGCCTGACCAGGCTGGGTGAGGGGCATTAAGGCTGCCCACAGCTCCCATTGACCCAATGTCCCAGCAAGGCCGGCTGGACGCAGGTTTTTGGAGTTTATCTCCTATAATTGATGCTGTTCCTTTAAGGCGAGGCCTTTTACTAAGGAAGCCTCCTCTGCCTCACCTCGGGGCTTCTATAATGAAACAATTGTTACACTTAATTGTTGCAAATGTGTGTTTTGCTTCAGGCCAAAGGCTAAGGAGCCATCGAGCAGGTAGTTTTGCTTTCGCTCCTGCTGCAGCGGACTCTGCCTAAACGTTTACTCAGGTCCGTGAGTGGTGGCCGCCATGTTGGCTGGGCTAATTTGCATACAGTCGCTCTGACTGGCTGTGGGCGTCCCGGGGAAACGGTTAATTTTACTATTCCGCTTTTATTAGTGTAGATAACATTCCACTTTACATATTTCAATAGATATTATATAAATAATACCCCATTACATACATGGTACTATAGTATTTTAATGTTTATATATCTCACACTTTCTTTTTTCCATTTATCCATCAATGGGTACTTAGGTTATTTCCATATCTTGGCTATTGTGTTTAATGTCGCAATGAACTGATATGTTTTTGAGGTAATGATTTCATTTTCTTTAGATGTATATACCCCAAAACAGGATTGTTGAATCAATCATATGGTACTTCTACTTTAAAAAAATATTTTTTTAAAATTTTCATACTGTTTTTTTTATTGTGGCTATAACAATTTCCACTCCCACCAAAGTGCATAAACGTTCCCTTTTCTTTACATAGTTGCTAATAGGCTACCTCTTGTCTTCTTAATAACAGACCTCCTAATAGGTGTGAGATGATATTTCATTGTGGTTTTGATTTGCATTTCCCTGATGATTATTCCTTTGCCCATTTTTAAGTTGGATTATTTACTGTTTTTTGCTTTTTTACTATTGAATTGCATGAATTCCTTATATATTTTAGGTGTTAACTCTTTATCAGATATATGGTTTGTAAAATTTTCTCTGCTCTGTAGGTTGCCTTGTTGATTGTTTCTTTAGTTTTACAGAGCCTATTCAGTTTGATGTAGTCCCAATTATTTATTTTGACTTTTGTTATGTGTGCTTTTGTTGTCATAATCAAAAAACATCGAGGAGCTTTTCTCTTTCTTGTAGAAGTTTATAGTTTCAGGTCTTATAAGTCTTTCTAAGCATTTACAATTATGTAATACTAGGGGCCCAGTGCACAAAATTCATGCATATTAAAAGATTAATTAGAGGAAATATTTTAATATTGCTATTTGTTCTTTCTCTATAATAGAAGTGTCAGAGATTAAAGAAAATTAGTAAGACATATATGAAAATCTTCCTCCTGTCAGAGTCTGGGTGCATCATGGAAACCAGAGTCAAGTCTTTCACCACCCACGTGCACCTCAAAATCGCTCGAGACCCAAACCTGGATGGCCCCTCTTACTTGGGCTAGATCCAGACCCGTCCAGTCCCACCCTGTCAAGCCCTTCCAGATGGGGGATGCAGCCTCAGGTCCCCTGGGTACCAGGGCAGGGGGGCATGGCCTGAGATCCCCCATCAAGCCCTGCTGGGTGGAGGGAGTGGCCTGTGATCCCCCAGCCTGGCACTGGGGCAGGGGACACAGCCTGAGGTTCCCTGGCCTGGTACTGGGGTGGGGGGCATGGCCTGAGGTCCCCTGGTCCAGAGGGCACACCTTGAGGGCCCCCGTCAAGTCCCACTGGGTGGGGGGCACAGCCTCAGGTCTCCTGGTCTGGGGCCAGAGCAGGGGGCATGACCTGAGGTCCCCTGGCCTGGCACTAGGGAAGACGGTGCAGCCTGAGTTCCTCTGGCCTGGTGCCAGGGCGGGGGGAGCAACCTGAGGTCTCCTGTCAAGCCCTGCGGGTGGAAGGCACGATCTGAGGTCCTCTGTCAAGCCCCATGCAGGAGGTGGGTGGGCACGCAGCCTCAGGTCTCTGCTGATTGCTCCTTAAGGCTTGTTATGGGAACTTAGCCTCAGCTGTGGGTGCAAATTGACCATCTCTCGGCTGTGGGTGCAAATTGACCAGAGTGACGGTCAATTTGCATATTCCCTCTTTATTATATAGGATGATAATTCTGTGGCTGATAAGTAACATAAAATTCTTCCTCTTTCATGGTATTTTTTTTTACTCTTAAAAACGGTATGCCTTACTGCACAAAGCACAGTTTAATAACTCATTATTCTCCTTACACTAAGTGTGTTAATTTCACTCAGTACAGTTAGACCATTAAGTTTCCCTTTACAACTGAGGATTTTGCTAGGTGAATATTTACAATCCGTTAACATGGAAATGTGTGAGGAGTAACATTGGGGAGTCTGATTAAGAAAACCAACATATATTTACTTTCCTTCTAAAAGCAAAGAGTAGAGATTGCATATTGAGACCATAGCTATTCTATATTTTATATCTTAAGATAGAAATAATTGGTACTATAAAATTAATTTTTAACTTCGATTTCTTCACCCTTTGCCAGTAAGAACGTTTGGCTTTTCTGCTTGCCGTCATTTCCCATACTCTCATCCCTCCTTTGGTTTCCGCTAGATTCTTGCAAATTCATTTTGCTTTGTTGCATCCCAAGAAGCGTTTTAACATTTTAATTTTTTCTCCATTCAAATATCTATTGTCTTTCTGGTTTTATGACTCAGGGATATTACCTCTTGTCTCTAGGGTGCCACTGTGATCCCAGTCACACTAAGCAACTTGAATGCTTGCAATGCAAAACACTTTGAGTAACCTTTATATAACCTAGTTGGCAAAGCTGAGAATGTTTATCTCAAATTCCCTCAGCAGTACCCAGGGTTATTAAGACTTAGTTATGCCACAATAACTTCATACCAAAGCACCTGCCATCAGCTCTTGCAAACCATGCCTCAGCTCTCTCCCTTCTATGCCTTCTGGAGAAAAAGATCTCAGGTCTGTGTTTTCATTGCTTCGGCTCATGTTTTCTCTATACTTCTCAAACTCAATTAAATCTTGTCTTTTTCTTTTCCTCAATTTTTTCCAACAGAAGTGATTACCACTTTAAAATAATTAATAAAGTCACACAAGGATGAAAATATATACCGAATGAAATATTTAATATATATTTTTTAGAAGAGAAATTCTGAGGTTGATTTTTTTAAAAAACTAGCTTTATTTTCAAGAGAATTTCCATTTATCTGGGGAAAACTGTGTTATTTGAGAAAGGAAGACATTCATATGTGCTCTTAAATTTAAGTTTTGATGGCTGAACGAGGTGGAAGACAACATCAGAGAGAGGCTAAGAACACAGGTTTTGGGACCAGGCAACCTCAGTTTCTGCATTGGCACTGCATTTAACTTTCTGTGTACCATAAAGCAAGGTAACTAACCTGTAATTTTCCTTATGATTAAATAGGTAGTTATTCCTATCAGGGCTGATTGTTTAGAGAATTAAATGATATAATGTATATGTGAAGATAGAAAAATGTGCCATATAAGAAGTGTTACATAAATTATAACACTTTTGTTCTGAACCACCCACAATCTCTGGTGCAAGCTGGGGTGTGCATTTAATGCATCTAAGTATTAAATGTGAATATATTGGGTATCATCACAATTTTTGGTGAAGAAAGAAATCTGTTAAATTCATTTCTATTTCTGTTTGGCCTCTGTGCCTGTGCCCTTTAGCCTTCTAAGTTGTCAACAGTACATATGCCTGGATCCTAGAGGGCCTGAATTTAAAGTTATATGCTGCCTGACATAATAATATACCAAAACACACACACACACACACACACACACACACACACACAGATTGAGCCTTGATAGTATGACAGTGATCAAACTATAATGGGAAAAACTCTCTTACCCCTTCACTCAAAAACAAAGGCTCATGATTGCTTTCACTATGTCCCATAGATTTTGGATTGCTGTGTTTCCATTGTCATTTGTTTCCAGGATGTTTTTAATTTCTTCTTTGATCTCTTTGGTAACCCAATTATTGTTTAATAGCATGCTATTTAGACTCCAAGTGTTTGAAATTTTTTCTTGTAGTTGATTTCTAATATTATGCCATTGTGATATGAGAAGATGCTTGATAAGATTTCAATATTCTTGAATTTGGAGAGACTTTGCCTGTGTCCCAATATGTGGTCTGTCTTTGAGAATGTCCCATGTGCACTTAAGAAGAATATGTATTCTGTAGCTTGGGGGTGGAATGTTCTGAAGATGTCAAGTAAGACCATCTGATCTACTGAGACATTTAGCATTACTGTTTCTTTGCTGATTTTTTTTTTTTTTGTCTAGATGATTTATCCAGTGATGTCAATGGGATATTAAAGTACCCTACTATGATTGTGTTGCTATCGATCTCTGCTTTAATATCTTCAAGAATTTTTTTTTTATGTATTTGGGTGCTTCTGCATTGGGAGCATATATGTTTATCAGAGTTATATCCTCTTGTCATATCGATCCCTTTAGTATTATGAAGTAGCCCTCCTTATCTCTTGTTATGGCCTTCACTTTGAGGTCTATTTTGTCCCACATAAGTATTGCTATGCCAGCTTTTTTTTTTAATTTCCATTTGCCTGAAAGATATTTTTCCATCCTTTCACTTTCAGTCTGTGTGAAACCCTTGTTCTGAGGTGGACCTCTTGTAGACAGCATATATATGGGTCATGTTTTCTTATCCATTCAGGTAAATTCATAGCACTATAGGCCTACCTCAAAAAACAAGAAAAACTTTAATAAATTATCTAACTCCATAACTTAAAGAATTAGAAAGAGAGCAGCAAGAAAGGAAATAATAAAGATCAGAGCAGAAATAAATGACAGAGACAAAAACCAACAAACGAACAACCCCCCCCCCCCAAAAAAAAGAAAAAGATCAATAAAACCAAGAGCTGGTTCTTTGAAAGGATAAAAAAGATGGATGAACCTCTAGCCAAGCTCACCAAGAAGCAAAGAGAGAGGACCCAAATAAATAAAATCAGAAATGAAAGAGGCAAAATAACAACAGACCCCGCAGAAATACAAAGAATTATAAAAAAAAATACTATGAACAGCTCAATTTCAAAAAAGTTGGACAATGTATAAGAAATGGACATATTCTCAGAAAAATATGACCTTTCAAAACTCAATCAGGAAGAATAAAAAAAATCTGAATAGGCCTATAATTGTGGAGAAAATTGAAGCAGTCATCAAAAATCTTCCAGCAAACAAAAGCCCAGGGGCAGATGGCTTCAGAGGGGAGTTTTACCAAACATTCAAGGAAGAACTAAAACCTATCCTCCTCAGCCTATTCCAAAAAATTCAAGAAGAAGGCACACTTCTAAGCTCTTTCTATGAAGCCAGCATTACCCTAATCCCAAAACCAGATCATGACACTACAAAGAAAGAGAATTACAGGCCAATATCTCTGATGAACATAGAGGGTAAAATCCTCTACTAGCAAATCGGGTCCAGCAATACATTAGAAAGATCATGCACCATGACCACGTGGGGCTTATTCTGGGGATGCAAGGATGGTACAATATCTGCAAATCAATAAGTGTGATACATCACATAAACAAACTCAGAAATAAAAATCAAATAGTCATATCAGTTGATGCAGAAAAAGCATTTGACAAAATCCAACATACTTTTTTGATAAAAACCCTCAACAAAGTAGGAATAGAGGGATCATACCTCAACATAATAAAAGCCTTATATGACAAACCTAGCCAACATCATACTCAATGGGCATAAACTAAAACCATTTCCCCAGTAAATGGAACAAAACAAGGTTGCCCACTCTCACCACTCCTGGTTGACATAGTACTGGAAGTGCTAGCCATAGCAATTAGACAAAAAAGAAGAAATAAAGGGCATCCAAATTGGAAAAGAAGAAGTAAAACTGTGATTATTTGCAGATGACATGATATTGTACATAGAAAACCCTAAAGACTTCATCAAAAAGCTTAGACCTAATAAATCTGTAAATCTATGGCTTTTTCATACACTAACTAGAGGCCCACTGCATAGAAATTCATGCATTTGGCATGGAGCAGAGGGAGGGATCCTTCAGCCTGGATTGCGAGAGGGTACAGGTCAGGTCGAGGAACCCCACTGGTGCATGATTGGGGCAGGGAGGGACTGTGTGTCTGGCCAGGGTGTGTCCGGCCTGTATCACTAAGTCTCAATCAGCCAGACGCCAGCAGCAAACTAACCTACCAGTCAGAGTATCTGCCCCCTGGTAGTCAGTGCACATCATAGTGACTGGTTGACTGATCGACTGTCTGAACCCTGGTGGTCAGTGCATGTCATAGCAAGCAGTTGAACAGCCTTAGCATAGCATTAGCATATTATGCTTTGATTGGTTGAATGACTGATTCGACGACTGGACACTTAGCATATTAGGCTTTTATTATATAGGATAATGAACTTATAGAAAGAGAAATTAAAAAAGCAATCCCATTTACTATTGCAACAAAAAAATTAAGATACCTAGGAATAAACTTAACTAAGGAGGTCAAAAACCTTTACTCAGAAAACTACAGGAGGTTGAAATAAGAGATAGAGGAGGAAATAAACAAATGGAAGCATATACTGTGTTCATAGATTAGAAGAATCAATATCACTAAAATGTCCATACTACCCAAAGCAATCTATATATTCACTGCAATCCCCATTAAAATACCAAGGACATATTTCATAGTCCTAGAATAAACTCTCCAAAAATTTATATGGAATAAAATAAAACCCCAAACAGCTGCAGCAATCCTGAGAAAAAAGAACAATGTAGGAGGGACCTCAATACCAGATATCAATCTATACCACAAAGCCACTGTTCTCAAAACTGCCTGGTACTGGCACAAGAATGGACATATACTAGTAGACCAATGGAACAGAACAGATATTGACCCAAGCCAGTATGCTCAATTAATATTTGACAAAGGAGGCAAGAACATACAATGGAGTCTAGATAGTCTCTTCAATAAATGGTGTTGGAAAAATTGGACAGACACATGCAAAAAAATGAAACCAACTTATACCATACACAAAAATAAACTCAAAATGGGTAAAGGACTTAAATATAAGACAGGAAGCCATAACAATCTTAGAGAAAACCACAAGCAGCAAAATATCAGACATTTGTTGTAGCAATTTCTTCACTGATACAGCTCCTAGGGCAATGGAAATTAAGGAGAAAATAAACAAATGGGACTGCATCAAAATAAAAAGCTTCTGCACAGCAAAAGAAACCATCAACAAAACAAGAATACCCACTGCATGACATATTTGCCAATGTTATCTCCGATAAGGGTTTAATCTCCAAAATTTCCAAGAACATCATACAACTTAACAAAAGGAAGATAACAACCCAATCAAAAAATGAGCAAAGGACCTAAATAGACATTTTCCTAAAGAGGACATAAGTAAGGCCAAGAGACATATGAAAACATGTTCTAAGTCACTAATCATCCAAGAGATGCAAGTCAAAATGACAATGAGGTATCATCTCACACCTGTCAGAATGGCTGTCATCAACAAATCAACAAATGACAGGTGCTGGCAAGGATGTGGAGAAAAAGGAACCCTCTTACACTGCTGGTGGAATGCAGACTGGTGCAGCAACTGTGAAAAACAGTATGGCGTTTCCCCCCAAATTTTAAAATCTAACTGCCATTTGACCCAGTGTTACCACTTCTAGGAATATATCCAAGAAATTAGAAACACCAATCAGAAAAGATATATACACCCCTATGTTCATAGCAGCACAATTTACCATAGCTAAGATTTGGAAACAGCCCAAATGCCCCATTAGCAGATGAGTGGATTAGAAAACTGTGGTACATCTACACAATGGAATACTACGATGCTGTAAAAATGAAGGAATTCTTACCATTTGTAGCAGTATGGATGGATCTGGAGAGCATTATGCTAAGTGAAATAAGTTAGTAGGAGAAAGATAAATATCACATGACTTTACTCATTTGTGGGATATAATGATCAACATAAACTGATAAACAAAAATAGATCAAGAGACAGAGAAGCATTGAACTGTCAAACCTCAGAGGGAAAGCAGAGGAGCGTTGGGTAAGGGATCAACCAAAGGACTTGTGTGCATGCATGCACTAGCAAGCATTACCATTGGACGCAGTCACTAGGAGGTGAGGACATATGCTGGGGATGGGAATGGTCAGAGAGAGGTCAATGGAGGAAAAAAATATTGTAATAGCTACCAATGGGCTGGGCGGTACTTGAAATATTAGGGGGATCACTCTGTAAAATATATGATTGTCTAACCACTGTGTTGTGCACCTGAAACTAATACAGTGATATTGATTGTGAACTATATTGGAAAAAAAATAGATGGAAACAAAACACAACAAACTAACAGAAAACAACACCCAAAGGCTCATGGAGTTCCTACGATGATAAAATGTAAAACAATCGGAAAATGAGTCAAATTCCTAAGCCTCTGCCCTTACTCTACAATCTATGAAATACTTGGCCTTGGACAGAGTCCTTTCCTTAAGTGAAAATAATAGAATCCTCTGGAGTCCTTGGGAGGATTGAGTGAGATCCTGTGTGCGAAAGTGCTGCGTAAGTTGTAAATGTGTTCCTATTACTACGGGCAATGTGAGAAAAGGTTTCCATTTTTACTTCCACATCTGGATTCAGGAACTTCCAGCTTAGGTCATATCTGTGTTAGGCCAAATAAGTTTCCCTTCCAGCCTCCCTGCCTCTCTGCCTTCCTTCCTCTCTCTCCCTCTCTCCCTCTCTCCCTCTCTCCCTATCTCTCTCCCCCTTCCTTCCTCTCCTCCTTCCCCCATCCTTTTCTTCCTTCTTTCTTTCTTTCTCTTCAAAGAAAATTGGGTGTATTAAATCATTAGATCATGCTAAAAAAGAACATAATCCATGTAAACATGGTTTTTTATTAAAAAAAACTCTGAATATCAGGAGACTGTATCAAGTACTTTTATCACATTTAACTTATTCAAAGCTATCTGAGAATTTCTCATAATTCATAAATAGATTATATGTCACAAGGAAAGGTCTGTGTAAGAAACTCCTATTTCCATTTGAGCAAATACATAGTTTTACTATCTAAAATGAGAAAATATTTCCAGCCCTGTCTGATACATAGGACTTTTTGAGATAAGCCTAGATGAGAGAAATTTAAAAATTATTTGCAACTGGGAAGTTAATGAATTTTATCATTTTCTTACTTATTTCCCTTTGCTACTATCAGAGTATCTCTTTCATTCCTTAATCTCAGCATTCGGGGACTCTTGTCCTAAAACTTCAGTGAAGGAGATTTGTTTCTCCTACATCTGAAAAGTCCCTCCTACTGCTTTGATATGCAGTCTTAACTGATTTTGTGCCTTCCTCTTTCCCTAAGTCTGAAAAAAATTTTCATAACAAGCAATTACATTCTGACAGTTCTACTTATGTTCCTGTTGTGTATTTGTTATGCAGCTGATTATGGAAATGAAAACTTCACTGGTGATTAAAGGCTATGTATTCATTTCTGAAAACAATGTCTTGCTCAAGATCTTAATCCATTAGGATATATGCAAGTATAGGAGGGAAAATCTTTCATTCAGCATTGTAACTTGCTTTTTGGAAATAAATGTTATTTTTTTTTAACCAAATCAAAGGCAGCAAGTTATATTTCTCCTTTAAAAATAACTTATTTCAATCACATTTTTATAGTAACTGTCACATAAGATTAGCTCCAAAAGGTGATCATGACTTTGATATATGTGTTTACATATATATTCTGAAATAATGTAATTATGATAAAAATATAATTTGATTTCCACAAAATATTAAATAAGGGAACCAGGAAAAGTATAAACCATCATCTTCCACTTCTTATTTTATACTCTTAAAACTTTTTTTGTGTTCCCCCCCCCCCCTGGTAAATTCCCAGGAGGAAGGACCAATTAAGAGAAATATTTCCTCCATAATGATGATGACAACGATAATCACTCTCTTTTTCTCTCTATCCACCTCTGGATACCCACAACCTCTTTCTCTGTGAATTTCTATGCATAGTATAATATCGCCCTTTTGTAACTGGCTTATTTTACTTAGCATAATATCTTCAAGGTTCATCCATATTGTGGCCTATGTCAGAATTTTCTTCTCTTTGAAGGCTGAATAATATTCCACTGCATGTATTTACCAAATTTTATTTAATTCATTTATAGGCATTTGGGTGGTTTCCACATCCTGTGGCTACTTTGAAAAATGCTGCTATGAACATGAATGTATAAACATCACTTGGAGACCCTTTTTCCTATTGTCAGTTCTTTTGGAAATATACCTGTAAGTGGAATAACTGAATTACATAGTAATTCTATTTTCAGTTGTTTGAGAGATTGCCATCCTGTTTTGCACAGTGGCTGCACCATTTTACATCCCCACTGACAGTTCACAAGGATTCCAGTGTCTCCATAACTTGCCAGCACTTGTTTGGTGTGTTTTTCCCCCCTCATAATTTCCATACTAATAGATATGGAGTGGTATCACATTGTGCATTTTTCTAACAGTTAGTGATATTGAGCATTTTTTTCATGTGCTTATTGGCTATTTGTATGTTCTCTTTGAACAAGAATTTATTCAGGCCGTTGGCCCACTTTTTTAGTTAGATTGTTTTCCTGTTGTTGTTGAGTGGTGGTTCTTTGTATATCCTTGGACCCTGTTTCACAGATTCAGCCACTCAGTAGTCCCAAACTCCACCTCTCCCTTTTCAGCTCACCAAAATCCCTATGAATTATTTGGAGATAATATCCAGTGTCTGAAAATAATTTTTATAACTGCTTTCCCGTTTTATGTGTGTTGATGGTGATAGGGACAATTCTTTATCAGCTACTTTTTTATGGCTGTTAATAAAAAATCTGATACTCTTCATTTATTTTTAAATGGCAAAATAAAAATTATAGATACTTTTAAAAATATAATTTTAATTTGTTTTTTGTTTCTAATTTTTCCAGCCACTTAGCTCCAGCACTCTTTCATCTCCCATGCCCACACTTTCTGGCCCTGTGCTATGCCCAGAAATGAGTGCTGCCAGCTGGAGCATCAGCTGCAAAGCTCTCAAATATGGGATATCAGAGATGGCAGCTGGACATTCAGCTGGCCCAGCTGGAAGGACTTTTCTCGGGGCTTTTTATCTGGCAGCACACTTGGCTGGGGAGAACTAAGATTTTTCTGTAGTTGAGCTGGAGTGTGACCTGTCTTGAATTCTTGTATAATATGCTTTTGGCTGGATGCCTACTGTACTTAGAGGCATTGCTTGTTATTTAATTGGATAATTGGGGTGCTTTTTAATTCTTAACTCTGAAAGTAAGAGTTAATCTTGGTTACCTTTGGAAGTTTAATTATTTTGAAGTTAGATGATGCAGCAGCAACTGGGAGGTAGGATGGAAGGTACAGTGAGTGGGTAATTCTGCTGAAAGTCCTGCATTGTAATTTTTAGTGTTAAATGTAAATAAAAACTCCCTAAGGAAAACTGGGAAGAACAAAAAAAACCCACATGTAATAATCCATATTGAGTGAAAGCTTTACTATTCTTACGGTTTTATCTTCAACAGCATAGAAATGCATTTTGTTATTGTAGGTATTGGTTTTTGCCAAAATTCTACCTGACCATTTACTTGTGTTTCAGTTATTGTTGTTACAATGAAACTGGAGAGAGGATTTTGTAGTAATAAAGTATGCTGTCCTTTGAGGCATTGTCAAGAAACCCTTATTTTAATGAAAATATAGGTGTTGTGCCTTTTATGCTTTTTCCTAATAAGAATAACTTAATCATCAATAAGTATTTTGACAATACTTAATTATTTTTCTGAATTACTGGTTAGCTTTCCCAGAGTTTTTCAGTCAGATTCAGGTGTGTTTATATACATTCCACAATAAACAAGTAACCCATCCTTTACAAACATTATAACCCCATATTTTAAAATTATATTATATTCATAACTAGGGGCCTGGTGCACAAAAATTTGTGCACTCGGGGGGTGGGGGTCCCTCAGCCTGGCCTGTGCCCTCTTGCAGTCTGGGAAACCTCGGGGGGAATGTCCACCTGCTGGCATGCCTGGCCAGCCTGGGTGAGGGGCTGAGAGCCATTTTCAGGCTGCCCACAGCCCCTTCAGGGTTCGTGCACTGGGGGGTGGGAAGGCTGGTGAGTGCAGGCCTGGATGTTTCCCATAGGAGGGCCCATGATTGCACATGCCTGGTGGGACCCCACCACTGAGGGGACACACCTGGCACAGAGTTGGGTGGCAAGCCAGGGGCGGATGCTGGTGCAGAATCCCTCGGTGGGGCCCTGCTGCTGAGCAAATACACCAGGGGTGGAGCTGGGCAGTGAACTGGCTTCGGATTCTCCGTACTGTGCAGCAGATGCTCCCGTATGCCCTGTGGAGGCCCCTGGGGGGCAGATGAAGGTAGCGGACCCTGGACGGGTGTTCCTGGACACCCTGCGGAGGCCCCCAGGGCAGAGCCAGGCAGTGGACCCAGGACAGGCGTTCCAGGATGTCCCGCAGAGGCCCACAGGGGGGCAAAGCCAGGCAGCAGACCCAGGACGGCTGCTCCTGCACACCTTGTAGAGGCCCCGTGCTCCTGCATGCCCCGGGGAGACCCCCAGGGGGTGGAGCCAGGCAGTAGACCCAGGACAGCTGCTCCTGGATGCCCCGAGGAGGCCCCAGGCCAGACCCCCCCTCCCACTGAGCTGACACACCTGGCACAGCTATGCCAGCCGTGGAGGCTCCCAGTGTAGAGCCTCCCTGCCAGCCTCCGTCTTGGCTGGGTTAATTTGCATACAGCCACTCTGATTGGCCTGTGGGCGTGGCCGTGAGCAGAGGCTCAGCCAGCCTAGGCAGGCAGTTGCAACAGAAGCCTTTGGTTTGCTCTAGCTCCATGGCTGTTGGCCTCCATCTTGGCTGGGTTAATTTGCATACAGCTACTCTGATTGGCTGGTGGGCGTGGCCGTGAGCAGAGGTTCAGCCAGCCTAGGCAGGCAGTTGCAGTAGAAGCCTTTGGTTTGCTCTAGCTCCATGGCTGTTGGCCGGGTTAATTTGCATACAGCCGCTCTGATTGGCTGGTGGTAATGGTCAATTTGCATGTTTCTCTTTTATTATATTAGATAAGCAAAGTTTTACTCTAAATGCTTAAAAATATCTTCTTGCATAACAGAGGCCTTTAGTCTGATACTCTTAAAAGGAGATGGATGCAAGATTTATTGGGATGATCAATAAATAAGTTACTGTAATGTCTAATCATTGGGGTTGTGCACCTGAAACTAATATAAAAATGTATGTCAACTATAATTGTAAAAATAAATAAGGCTTATAAGAAAAAAAGAGGGCAAAAACAAAACCACACACATAAATACATATTTTCTATGTACATATAAAATGTTGATTTAAAAAATTATAGATTTTTAGAAAGGAAGGAAGAGGGAGATAGAAACATCAATGAGAAAGCAAAGCATGGATTGGTTGCCTCCTGCATGCCTCCTACCTGGGATTAAACCCCCAACCTGGGCTCTGACTGGGAATAGAATCAGCAATGTTTTTGTGCATGGGATGAGGCCCAACCAACTGAGCCACACTGGCTAGGGCAAACGTTGAATGTTAAAGAGCTCTTAAATTGTGTATGGATGCCAATAGATGCCACATATTGTTAAAGAAGCTCATGGATTCAGTGGATTTGGTTACTCATAGGGATGGCCTAAAGAGCTCTCAATTGTAATGGCAGATTTACTGAAAGGGTGCCAGGGTTCTTGTCCCAGCATCTAGAAGCGTTCAGCAATTTGGAGAAGGGCTGTGTGTGACTTAATAAAGAGTACAAAGAAGCTTAATTTTGAAAGGGATTTGGGGGTCAGAGGAACCTCACTAAAGAAACTAAGCTCTCCTCGTCTCAGGACCCCTTGCTATGTATTAACACAAATTGTCTTGAGGCGAGGTGGAGATATACAAATCCAAGGGTCAGGTGTTCCTATACACAGTCCATTGTCAGAATGGAAGAATTTGCCTATGGCTGTTCAGGTGTTTGGCCAGTAGGAGGCAATAGCATGTAAATTGAGGTGCCCTGAGCTGTCTGGCAGCAAGCAATTATCCTTTTCAGGTTTGGGAAAATGCCCTTCAGCCACTCTAGATTCACCCTGCTGTCTAGAATTGGCCTCCGGCAAAAGGGTAAATGGATATATCCATTTCCGTGTTTGAATTTTTTATCAAGGAAGCTTTGCCTTTCTTTCAGGAGTTTTCCTGGTAATGGATAATCTTAATGGTGATAATTCAGTGTCTGTCATTTTTTTAAACTTAATTCTTGATAAAATGCCAACTAATATAAATGGGGATAGTCTCAAGATCCAGACCGATGGCAGGGTCAGAAGGGTTTTTTCCCTGCCAAGTTTGTCTCTGTTCCAATCAGAAGGGATTTGTTCAAATGAGAAGTGCCCACCCACCCTTTAGTGGACGTTGCCCACTAAAGTATAGAGAACTGCTGGAGAGAAATGTAACAGGCCATATATGACTTCAAAGGAAATAAATGCACAGCATATTTGCATTTCAGAAAAAGTAAATGGTTTTTTACACACATAAATAAATCACTTGCTATGTATAATAGAGTAATGGAATTTCCCTGGGAGATGCTTATCATAATGTGACAGGGCTTTCATTATACATGTAAAAATGAAGTGTCATGCTCTATATTTCCAGAGCAGCAATGATCTTGTTATCAGCAACTGTTTTGCGCTTTAAATATCACTTCCAGCCAGCATTGGTCTTGATTGCTAGATGGAGGTATAAAAGGGCAGTATTAAAAAGGAGGAAATAGCACAAGTTTGAGGCCTAGGGGATGCCAGTGTAAGCCTCAATTCCTTGATCCATGTAGTGAGGTTTAATATTCTATAGTTGAGGTATTAAAAGTAGATTCTACAGTGTTACCAAAATATCAGTTCTATAGTTTAGTATTATGTTGAACCATATGACATTGCCATTTTTGTGGGTTGAAGATAGTCAAACATCAACAATTATAGGTAGAGCTGCTATATCACCTGGCCTTGTTAGAGTGGCCTTATCTAGTGGGTGTCCTGTAGGACCAAGTGGCACAACTTACATGGTCATCTGAGCTGGGGACACCAGGTGCATGCTCCCTGTGGGCTGTTTGCACTGTCCTGTTGTACTTGAGCTTTGATTGCTGTTGGCACATCACTGGGAGGGTTTTACCTCAAGTGCAAGGACACTTGAGACTACAGTGCAGGAGCTGACCCCACGAGCATGGCTCGACTCAGTGGGGCTCTGGTGCCCGATGAATCTGCCCTTAAATAGATGGTTGGGTGGTGCTCCAGCATGATATGAATTTTTCCACCAGGTATGCTGGCTCTGGGGCCACCCAGGAGGTGCAGGCCAAGGTCAGCCACTGAATGTACCCTGCCCAGAGCCAAACCACAGAAGCTACAGATTGGTCTGCATATGGCTGCTACTTGTGCAGGCTTGGAGGTGTCTGGGAGAGGCTAAGCTGCTACCCAAGGCCAGCTACTGCTAGTGCAGGACTTGGGGCCACGTAACAAAAGGTATGAGGCATGCGAAGGCCAGATGCTGCTTGTTTGGGGTTTGTGAGTCCCTTTGAGATAGTTTAGGAAAGTCCCTAGCATAAGCCAAGGCAGACTCTTTGTATGGAAAAGCCACTGGAAACAGCTTGGGTGGGCTGGAAAGTTGGGTGAAGCAGGATCTCAGGGAATCACCAGGGCAGGGTGAACGGTGTTTGCCTGGTTGATGGAGACTCATATATGGTACCACTTGTGTCTGCAGGGGGATGTCTCAGCAAAGGAGCAATGGTTTCTGCCCCTCCAGTCCTCACCTTGATGCCAGACAATGCAGTTCCTACGCGTTTATGTCCCTGACACTTTAAAAACAATTCTCACCCCAGGATATGTTTATTGATTGATAGAGAGAGAGAGAGAGAGAGAGAGAGAGAGCGCCATCATGTGAAAGAAACATCAGTGGTTGCCTCCTATACATGACCCAACCGGGAATTGAAAATTCAACGTTCTTGATATGTGACACTCCAGCCAGACGAGCTGCCCAGTCAGGCTGTCCCTGGCATCTTTCGAGCTGCTGCCCCAGTGCTGGCATTCAGAAGCAGTGAGCCTCTGTAAGTCTGTGGTACTTGGCCCTTTAAGAGGAACACCTGGGAGTCCAGCAGCCTCCACCTCACAATCCCCACTGGTTTTTACAGTCAGAAGTTATGGGGTCTTGTCTTCTTGGCACTGGAAGCTTGGGCTGGGGCCCCCGATGTGGGGCTGGGACCTCTTGCTTCTCAGGGGGACCTCTGCAGCTGAGATACCCCTCCCGATTATCATCCACCACAACTGAGTGGGGGGGCAGTCTGTCCCAGGCCTCTGTCCCTTCTACCAGTCTCAGTGTAGCTTCTCTTGATATCCTTAGTTACGGGACTTCTGTTCAGTTAGACATTAGGCAGTTCCCAACGATGGTGGCTCTGTAGTTTAGCTGTAATTTTGATGTGGGATGATTTGAACACCACATTTACCTATACTGCCATCTTGACCAGAAGCCTTCATTTATTTTAATTCATAAATAACTATGCAGCACATTTTGTCATCCCATGTTCTAAGTATTAGCAGTATTAGCTCATTTAATTCTCAGGAAAGTATCATAAGGTAGGTAGTATTATCTTAATTTTATAGAAGAAAAATCTTAGAAATAAACTTTCAAGTCACCCATGGAAGTCCTCACTCCTAGTTAAAGGCAATGCCAGATATGAACCCAGGTAGTTTGCATCTGGAAGCTAGTATCTTTACCACTGCTTCTTCAGCACAGTCAAAGGAAATACCATAGCCACAGCTGATAAATAAATTGAGCAGAACTCTGGTTTTCTGCGTTGTCTTGAGTAGCAGTTCATTGTGCTGTGCAAAATTGCAATGAATGTGGTATCTTAATCCATCATTTCCAATCAGTCTTTGCAGATATGTCTTGTGATATGTTGCATCAAGTGACTAGTTTCAGATTGTCACTGAATAAGCTTATGTTTTAGCCTAATGAAGAAGTAATGAAGGGACTTCAATCCATAAAAATATCATAGTGTTATCTGTTTCCAGTTTTATGATTATCATGTAGTGTATACAACCTGGAGATCCCTTGCATGGGAGCCAAATTTCATGAGTGGTAGGCAGGCTCTACTAAGAATGAATGATGTTCTATAACCAGAAAAAATAAAAATATAAAAAAAGAAGAAAACTCATGGCATACATATTAGAACTTGATTAGGAGTTCATGTATCGCGTGGATCCTAACACTTCTCAGCATTCAAAGTCTAAGTGGAAGCAATTTTAGGGACTTACTCAAATAGTCTTAAAGCCTGGTCATCTAGTCCAGTTATGGGCCCTATTTGTAGTCTTCTGGGTTTACAGTAGAAGAATTGGAGGCTCTGATAGCCTGCCTAAGTTACTTTGCCAGAACTTGATAGCTGATAAATGAATTGGGACAGAACCAGTTTCTTTATTTCTGTGTCAGTCCTTCTGCTACAACATTTGCTTAAATTGTCAACCAAAAGCTTTTCTACTTGCCTTCTTTGTGTTTGATCAACAGGATTGAGAGAAATAATATTGTGAATTGCCACTCTTTCATCATTTCTACTCATGATTATCTTTGTTTAATCTACTTTTTACTATTGATTTTTTAAAATCAAAATTTTGGTTTTGAGATCATTTTAGTTTCAAAAATGCAGCTGAAAAAATAAATACAGAGATACATGTACCTTTTATTCAGTTTTCCCCAGTTAACATTTGCAAAACCATAGTGAAACATCACATTCAGGGTATGACATTGATACAGGCAGGAGAGGAACA
>PVJC01036108.1:0-17893 GCA_004026665.1 Murina feae | reverse complement strand
AGGCATAGAAAGGGAGTGGACTGACAATTTTCGGGGGTTAAGGGTGTTGGGGATGCGTGAAGAGACTGGACAATAATTGTACACCTATGGATGAGGACAATGGGGGGGCAAGGTCAGAGGTTGGGGTGGGAATTGGGAGGAGGGGAGCTATGGGGGAAAAAAGAGGAACAACTAATAATCTGAACAATAAAGATAAATTAAAAAAAAAAAAACAAACTATAGCACATGCCAAATCATTACCCAAGGCTGAGGACACAATGTATAGTGACTTGAGAGGTAAAAGCTGGTCCTGCGGCAGCCACAGTGTTACTTGCCTGGTTTTGCTGCTTTTCTTGGCTTGGAACTAAAATACAACTGAGGCCTAGAGAGGAAAAGGTCTCGGGTTTTAAAAGAGCCGGGTCCAAACCACATAACCAGTGATATGCTAGGGGAGGAGAGGTTACCCTGCGGGCGAGGTTCTTGTCCAGTTTTGCCCCTTGCTCGGTATCTGGCATCAGGGCGTTTTGCCTTAGTGAGTTGTCATACCTAGCCCATCGTCCTTGCTCTGGGGTTCTAACAGTAGGCATTCAAGTATTTGTTCCCTGAAATAATTCTCGAATTAACCTGCTCATGTATAAAAATAACGGAGAGTGCTGGTGACAACGTCCAAATATTAGTGAGACATTGGCTGTGTGCCAGGTACTGCATTTATATAGATTGCTGGTTCCCTGGAACAGCCTTCTGAGATGCATAGTACTGGAATGCTTATTTTTTTCCAACAAGAAAACAAGCATGAGGTAATTTGCTCAAGAGCAGAGAATGAGGAAATAGCAAGACTGACATTCAAGTACATTTTCTCAGCACTTGTAACTATGGCAAAGTAACCATTTTAGTTTAAATGGAATCTAGTGTTATGATCTAATCTCTAGTAGTTAATTTATTGGAAAATCTTTCCTACTTCTCTTTCATTTTTGTGGAGGGGATATACATCCCAAAATATTTTGCACATTTAAAACTTAGACTTGCAGACAGTTCTCAAAGCTCGTGGTTTACCTCCTCTACGATGTATTGTTTTATTGGAAGTTATTAAAGTGTCTAAAAAGATCTGAGGATGCCAAAAGAAAAACCTTGAAAGAGAATTGGAAAATAAGTGAGATGATGAATCTCACTTATAAAAGTCAAGATAAAGTTTTGCAATTTTTTATAATCATTTATGTACTAGAGGCCTGGTGCACAAAAATTTGTGCACTTGGGGGCGGGGGTCCCTCAGCCCAGCCTGTGCCCTCTCACAGTCTGAGACCCCTTGGGGGATGTCCACCAGCCGGCTTAGGCCCGCTCCCTGGGGGATCGTCGGGCCTAAGCTGGCAGTCAGACATCCCTCTGGCACCCCGAGAGCCCTCAGGGGATGTCCACTTGCCAGCAGGGAGCAGGCCTAAGCTGCAGTTGAACATCCTTAGCGCTGCTGAGGAGGCAGGAGAGGCTCCCACCATCATCGCTGTACTGGCAGCCGGCAGCCTGGCTTATGCTGAGCAGAGCTCCCTCTGTGGGAGTGCACTGACCACCAGGGGCAGCTCCTGCATTAAGCATCTGCCCCCTGGTGGGCAGTGTGTATCATAGAGACCAGTCATTCCCAGTGGTTCTGCTGTTAGGGTAAATTTGCATATTACCCTTTTATTATATAGGATAGGATGCTTTATCTAGAAGTCAACTTTCAGAGCAGGGCAGAATTAAAAGTTACTCAGGTCAGTTCTTTCGTTTTAGTGCTGAGGATGTGGATCTGAGGAGATTAAACACCTTGCCAAGTGGAGCAGAGTTTTGGAACTGAGCTGAAGTAGGCATTGGGTGTCCCGATGTGGAGCTGTGTGTATTAACTCCATGGGGTTAGCATCATGCCTTCCATGTCCAACATCTGGCTTGATTTTCATGATCAAGCGAAATGAGTGTGGCTGGCATTATGTCCACTTCCTCCTCTAAGACGCACATGCATTGTTTTAGTGGCAAAAGCAGCCTTGGAGGGAGCCTTGGAAACCAGACCTCAGCTCAGATTTTGTTCTGCTGCACCAAGGCCCTGGGTGAGTCACTCAAGTCCTGAGCCTCAATCTTATCAAAAAAGTGCTCTGTGCACACCTTCTGTGGAGAATGTAAGGAGCAGACATTACGCAACACACTTGGGCCCTGGCCAGGTCGCTCAGTTGATTAGAGCAGCACCCCAGAACGCCCGGGGTGGGGTTTGGTCCCCTGTCAGGGCACATACAAGAATCAACCAATGAGTGCATACATAAGTGGAACAACACATCGGTATTTCTCACTCTTCCTCTCTTTCAAATCAATAATTAAAAAAACAACAACGAATACACTTGACCCAGAGTAGGTGCTTAATAGATGGCAGCTGGTTTTGAGACATACGTCATGTCTCCCCAGTTTAGCCTCCTCACCTGTGAAATGGGAATTATAAAACCACCTCATCATGTTAAGAAATTGGCGTTGATACACGAACACTTTGCCTCTCCCTGGAGATCTGTTGTAGCCTATGACTGTCATCAAAGTTGCTCTGAACCAGTCACCTGACCTGAGTACATCCCACTTTAACATGAAAAGTGCTTCCCAGTTTAAAACTAAATCCATTAGGATAATCCTAGGTGTCTCTGAAGCTAAAATCTCAGGGCGCAGGGAGTGTCTTCTGAGGCAGGGGAAAAACCCAGGTTCAGAGAGGAGGAAGTAGAATGAGATTCTGATGCGGGACCGCTCTCTGAGGAAGGAGAGCCTGGGAATGCCTGTCTCCATCCGCAGACAGAGCCCTGGAGAGTGGAGCTCAGAGTATTTGCAGCCTGCTGTCTGGGTTCCAGTCAGTGTTTCTGAGGAAGGAATCTGGGAAAGAGGAGAATTTTCATTTCTAAGAAGTTCTGAGGTGATGTTTCAAATATGCCTCGGCAGCAGGGCCACCTCCCAGAGAATTCTGCCACCTCGCAAGGAAGCCACAGTTGGCCTCGACCAGAGCCAGGCCGTCGCCAGGACTGGGGGGCCAGATGAAAACCAGCACCAGAGGCCAAGAACACCCCAAAATCCTAGTGGGTGGATCAGTAATGCAAAGATGTGGTGTCTCCCGCTTCTTATCTCTGCACTTCAGAAATTCCCTAATCTGGACCCAGCCCTGAGGAAGGGGGCAGGCCTCTGTTGATATTATTGTTAAAATAGAAATAAAGCTCAGTTACAGAAAAATAACTCTATTTATTACACATTTGAATATGTAGACTGAAGTTGATTCCTGCTACAAATGGTGTATCTTCCATAACTATACATTTTAAGTTCAGAATTGTGAGAGTTTCCGCATCACCTGGATCATGGTGTTGCATTCACTAACTTTTTTTTTTTTGGTAGTTGGCAGATGGAAGCTGAGGACAACAGCCGACACTGCCTTGCTTGGCACCACCACCTCATTAGGGCCCAAGCTCCTCCAGGACAGGGCCACATCTTTGCTTTGAGTCTCCAACCTGGTCACCAGCATGCACAGTGAACGGTTGTCCTTAGTAGGTACTCAGTCAATATGTGTTGAATGAACCATAATGAAATATATACTGAGAACCTGGGGTGTTGATTCCTCTTGTCCATAGTGTTATCTTTAAGATATTTATGTTACAAATATTTTATCACTAGTTGTCAAAAATATATGAGCATAAATCAAATTAAGAGCTTCAAAGTGAATGTAAAAATTTAAAAAACTCTTTCCATTTAGGACCTGTATTTTTAGCTATTTAAAACAACAGTTCTGTTTTGAGTTTTAAATAACTACTCTTAGTACCATAATGATTATTAATAATCATATTTTTCACTATTGTCAATTCTCATCCCTTTTACCTTACCATCCAATTACCATGAGGATGCATTTACATATTTAAACTCCCTACTGGCCTTCTTGTCAAACCATCTCGAGATACCTGCTCAGTGAGCCCCCTCATCGTCTCCCATCCTGTCCTCAGCACCCAGCACAGTGCCTTGCACAGTGTGAGAACAGTGCGCGACGAATGAACGAACGTCAGTAACCCTCCCCAGCTCCTCAGACCCTTCCTCACTGACCTCCAAACCTGGAGCACATTATGTTTCACTGTCGGACATGACCAGGAGCGGATTCCACAGGTCCCACTAAAGCCATGCTCCTCAAAACTGAGCTAGTCACCTCCAAGTTTCTGATTTAGGAGGTTTGCTGAGGGGCATGGGAATCTGCACTTACAACAACTTCCAGGGTGATGCTGGTATTGCTGAGTACCGATCATACCCTATAAACCACTGAACTGAACCTGCTTGAGGTCAGGGGCTGTGTTCTGTTTCAGTAACCCCAGCAGCCTCTGCCATAGTACCAGGCACACAGGGGCTGCTCAAGAAATAGTGCAGTGGAATATCAGTTCAAAAAGTTTATTTTATTGAGTCTAATTTACAAGTATATGAATATCTAAACTAATAAAAGCGTAATATTAAATTAACCATCTCTTCGGGACGGGTAAGCCACGCCCACCAGCCAATCAGAGCGACAATATGCCAATTAGCCTAGCCAAGATTGCAGAAGCCGCAGCCTGGGAGAAGCCGCACACAAGGTCCAGCCGTAGCACAGGATGGGAAGAGCAAGCAGGCCAGTGGCTAAAGCCGTGGGTGGGAGGTGCAGGGCGGGAAGAGGCTGTGGCCTGGAATCCATCACATTGGGGGACACACACACAGGCCTCCGGGGCTCCCCGTGTGTGCCCCGACCACCTGATGGCCTCCCAGGCGGAAGCTCTGGGATGGGACCAGCCGGCAGGCAGCCTGAAGCTCCGTCTTGGGAACCCCAGGGCCAGCCCCGAGGCTCCATCCTGGGAAGCCTGGGGACGGGACCAGCCGGTGGGCCCAGGGGCTCCGTCCTGGGAAGCCATCGGGTTGCGGATGGCCCTGAGGGTCAATGGGAGCTGTGGGCGGCCTGAAAACGGCCCTCAGCCCCTCTCCCAGTTTGGCCAGGCACCCCAGTAGGGACCTGAACCCTGAAGGGGCTGTGGCCAGCCTGAAAACTGCCCTCAGCCCCTCACCCAGGCTTGCCACACCCCCATGGGGTGAGGGTTCCCACTGGGGAGCTTGGCCAGCCTGCAAACAGACATTGGCCCTTCACCCAGGCTGGCCAGGCACACTAGCAGGTGGACATCCCCAGAGGGGTCCCAGACTGTGAGAGGGCACAGGCCGGGCTGAGGGACCCCCACCCCAAGTGCACAAATTTTTGTGCACTGGGCCCCTAGTGTGTATATATCTTTAAATCAGCTAATACACGTAAAAGCTCTTAAAACGTGCTTGCTAAAAAAACCTGGAGAGCATAATGCTAAGTGAAATAAGCCAGTCAATGAAAGAAATATACCACATGTCCTCGCTCATTTATGGATAATAAAGACCATTATAAACTGGTGAACAAAAATAGATACAGAGGCAGAGCAGCATCAAACAGACTGTCAAATTACAGCAACAAGGACAGGGAGGGTGGGAGAGGGTAAGAGATCAACCAAAGGACACTTATGCATGCATGTAAGCATAACCAATGGACACAAAACACTGTGGGGGGGGGGGTTTAGGGGAGGCTAGGGGAAGGTCAAGGAGGGGGGATATATATACTACTCTTTGTAATATTTTAAACAATAATTTAAAAAAAGTAGATGGGGGAGGGGGTGGGCAACAGTAAAAAAATAAAATAAAAATAAAAATAAAAAAGAAGTAAAAAAAACAAAACAAAAACAAAAAATATCATAGCTCTGGCCGGTGTGGCTCAGCTGGTTAGGTGTCGGCCTGTGTATCAAGGGGTTGCCAGTTCGATTCCCAGGCAGAGCATATGCCCATGTTTCCAGCTCAATCCCCAGTGGGGATGTGCAGGAGGCAGCTGATCTGTTTCACTTTCACATCGATGTTTCTCTCTCTCCCTCTCTCTTCCTTTCTCTCTCTCTAAAAAGTAATAAAAATACTTTTTAAAAAAATCATAAATATAGCCTTTCTTTGTTTAACCTCACATTCTAAACTGATGTCCAAACTAGATGTGTACTTGTAAGGAGAGCTTATACATTAGAGTAACGGCATCTTCGCACGAAAAGCCTCCTTTAATGATGGCCTAATTGAGTATCCGCAATTTTATGTAGTTACTAGAGGCCCAGTGCACAACATTCGTGCACTGTGGCATGTGGGGGTCCCTCAGCCTGACCTGTACCATCATCAATCTGGGAGCCCTCAGGGGAACCCTCTCCAATCTGGGAGTTTCTGTCTTTGCAATCATATAAGCGAATTGTCTGAGACCCCAACTCAGTTTGGTTTATTGTTTACAGAATAATAGAGGCATTTTTTTTCTTTGCTTCATTGGTGAAGATTTCCTAGAAGTTTTAGGATATCTTCCCTTTAATTTTTCCTAGACACTCTGATTTTACTTACGTCTCTCACCTTTGCTTTGCCTCCATCCCCAACCGCAACAGTAACTTGCTCCAGGCGCACTTTGCTCTAGTGTCCAGGACAGCGGTTCTCAACCTGTGGGTCATGAACCTTTGGCGGTTGAACAACCCTTTCACAGGGGTCACCTAAGACCATCCTGCATATCAGATATTTACATTATGATTCATAACCGTAGCAACATTATAGTCATGAAGTAGCAACAAAAATAATTTTATGGTTGGATCACAGTATGAGGAACTGTATTTAAAGGGCCAGAACGTTGAGAACCACTGGACTAGGAGATCTGTCTGCTATCAGAACTACGATTCCCAGCATTCCTGGTGCTCCCTGCGCTCTGGGCTTCTGCTTCCGCTGGGAGCAACCGAGGGAGCTGCATCCTCCCAAGCCGCCAGCTCTCCTGCTCTCCACCTGGTACCTGTGTATGCAAATCAATCCACCATCTTTGTTGGGTTAATTTGCATACTCACTCCTAATTGGCTGTTGAGCATAATGGAGGGACAGTCAATTTACATGTTTCTCTTTTATTATATAAAGGATTTACTTTTTATTCATTTGTGTGTGTGTTTTAAATATATTTTTATTGATTTCAGAGAGGGAAAGAGAGAAAAACATCCATGATGAGAGAGAACCATGGATCAGCTGCCTCCTGCAAGTCACCCACCGGGGATCAAGCCCACAACCTGGGCATGTGCCCTTGACCAGAATTGAACCTGGGACCTTTCAGTTCACAGGATGACACTCTATCCACTGAGCCACACCAGCTAGGGCAGGAATTTTACAGGGTGGTTGAGTGCTTCCACATGCAGATAGACACAGCAAAAACTTGATAGACACACCTGTCCTTAAGAGCTTACGGCCAGCGAGGAACTTTAAGTGTACTTGCGAGTAAGGATGTTACGTTTTGAGAGTAGGAGAGTGGATGGCAACTATTAAAAGCATTCAGTTGTATCCATTTAACTCTTAATCTTCATTAATCTATTAGAACACAACTTGACTTCACGTGCTATAAATACTCATAACTTGTTTCGGATGGACCCAAGGGATATTGAATAAATATTAATAAATGAAGTTAATTAACAATTCCTTTGAGAAACATGACTGATATTTCTTCTTAAATGTAATCAAGCTAATTTAGAATTAGTCCTGATGCAGATATTTCCATGGTTATGGAATAGTTATTTACATAGAGGTTCCTGTCATATGTGAAGTAAACTTCTCAGAATTGCAGGAAGCACAAATGTTTCTAGATGGAGTAGTGTGCACCTGTGGAGTTTGACATTGTAAGCATCCTATGGTGAATCCTTTCGTAAAGGAAATCATTGTATCTGAATTATTTTTCTCTTTTTTGTTAATATACACTTCCACTCCTGTACTGTTTAAAGCAGAACACAAAGCGTTGTTCCATACACCATTCAATCACTAGAACTTAATTTTATGCATATAAAAAAATCCACTGGGTTTGAATTCTGGGTTTGTATCTTGCTCTGTTCTCACTACCATGGAATTTGGGATAAGCGAATCACTTGTTTTTGCTTCCGTCAACTCATCTGTAAAATGGAGAGCTAGATAGCGCTTACTTCATAGGGACATGGGGAGGCTTCAATGAGGTAACCTCTGCAAGGCCGTTTGGTCAGCGTCCTGAGTCCCTGGTGTCCATTCTGCGACTGGGTGAGTGCAGTTGTGAAGTCCTGGCCCACGGCTGTGATTGGCTGCTCAGCCGCAGTCAGATGGCCTGGTGGTTAGCTCCCCGCAGGATTGGCTGGTCGGTGGGTTCATTCATTCATTCATTCATCCATCTATGCATTCATTCATTCATTCACTCACTCATCCATCCATCCATCCATCCATCCACCCACCCACCCATTCACTCGCTCGCTCACTCACCCACCCACCCACCCAGCCACCCACCCATCCATTCATTCATTCACTCACTCACTCATTCGGGCTGTGTTTGCGGTGCCTCCCCGCGTACAGCTGGTTGGGGTGAGACGTCGCGGAGCCGTGCGGGCGGGGCAGGGAGCAGGTGCGTGGGGACAGCCCTCCGGTTCTGCACCCGCCGCCGCCGGGCCGTCAGTGCCTCCAGGAGCCCCGCCCCGTCCGCCCCTCCCCACCGGGCGGCGAAGGAAACTGAGGCCCTGGGCGCCCCCTTGGTCGCTGCGCCCAGAGCGGATCTCTAAGGGCCGCGTGTGCCCAGGCTGCGGGCGGACGGACGGCGCAGGGACACCCGGCCTCCCGCCCCCCGCGCGGGCGGCCGCCCCACGTGACGGGAAGCGGCGGCGCGGCCGGACCAGCCCAGGAGCCGCGGCCGGAGCGGGCGGCGGGCGGCGGGCGGCGGGCCCAGGCCGCGGGGCCGGCGGGCGGCGGGCCGGTGAGTGCGCGGCCGGGCTGGCAGCGGGCGGGGGGCGAGCGGCAGCCGCGCGGGGGGCGCGCCTGTCAGGCCTGGGACTGGGCGCCGGTGGGGTGCGCCGCGTGCACGTGCGGGGTCCGCGGGCGGGAGAGGGTGTGAGTCCGGCATCTGCGACCTCGTCCTTGGCGGGGGGTGAGCCGTGGGTTTCCCGAGGCGGGGCCCTGGGCGGGCTGTGCCCCAGAGCTCCCTGCACCCCTGGATGCACCGGCTCTATTGCTGTAATGGCAGCTCTTGGATTTCACAGCTCGGTTCCGGGTCACGCCCGACCTGACCTGCTGCCCCGAGCCGGGAGGCCGGCCGGGGTGTGGGGAGGAGGGCAGAGGCCTCGCCCGGTTCCCGCCCAGGGGCCCGGAGCTGCCCCGCCCCGCCATCTGCCGATCCCGGGCCTGGGGCTGCAGGGGAAGCTGGGTGTCAGCCTCCTCCCGGGCGTCCCTCACCAAGTCCCCAGGCCGCTCTGGGGCCGACCCGGCTGCTGGAAATGGGTTCACACAGTCAGCGCTCAGTGCAGATGGCTGTACTGGGTGCTGGGTTTATCCCTGATGAGACGCCTCAGTGACAGGCCAGGCACTGGGGGAGGGCAGGAGGCTCCTGCAGGGAGCGGCTGCGGGAGCCAGCACTCAGGGCGTAGGGGCCTGTGGGTGCCAGGGTGCCCCCCTCCCAGACTTGCTTCCCTCTGTTGTCAGCCAGAAGCTTCCAGCACTAGGTCACATAGGAAGGAACATCTGGCCAACTGCTTCCTTTTTCCTTCCCATTCTGCCAGCCAAGCAGCCTCAGCAGTCCGGAGAGCGGCCTTTCTTTGGTGTGTGGCCTAGAAACAGCCCTGACCGGACTCCTCGGGAGCCTGTCTACAACCAGCCCTTCCCAGGCCCCAGTGTGTCTGCCCCACCCGGGCTCCAATCCTGATTCTGCCAGTCAACCCGGCGCAGGCAAAAATCTGTGTTTGGACTCACAGATGCCCACAGTTGTCCTCGCAGACACCAAATCCTCCCATTCTCAGCCCCTTATGTAAAACCAGGGCCCAGTGCACGAATCCGTGCACCTGGAAAGGGACTGTGGGCCACGAGGCTGTGGTGGGCACAGGGCGGGTCTGGGCCCATCCTCTGCGCCCCCGCCCGACCCTCCTGCCGTGGCCCTGCTCCCTCCACCACCGCTCCCATGTGCCAGCCCTGCTTGCACCTGCTGACGGCACCGAGCGATTGGGACTGGTCCGGGCGTGGGCATCGGGTGTGAGCGGCAGCCCCGGTGCCAGCTGTGGGTGCGAATGCTGGGTGGGACCACGGCTCTTGAGAACAAAGAATTTTCAGTAACCACCGGGGGCTCACCCTTATGACAGCGACGGGCGCCCTGCCTTGGTCTGGCACCCCCGCTCACCTTCTCCACCATCCTGCCGCAGCCGACACTCAGCAAGTTCCGAGCTCTGCCACCTGCTGCGGACGTCCACCGTACTCTGCGCGCACCCTGTGGTGGTCAGCACATGTCACAGCCACCGGTTGGTCGTTCAGTTGTTCCGTCGTCCAGTCTATTTGCATATTAGGGTTTTGTATATATGGATGACATAGAATGATGCATACAGTTGGTCCTCCACATCTGTGGATTCTCAACTGCAGGTTAAAAATATTGTGTTCAGTCCCAGCTGGTTTGGCTCAGTGGATAGAGTGTCAGCCCACAGCCTGCAGGGTCCCAAGTTGGATTTTGGTGAAGGGCACGTACCTCGGATGCAGGCTTCATCTGGGGCAGGCTTGATCTAGGGCACATGTGGGAGGCAGCCACTTGATGTGTCTCTCACATCGATGTTTCTCTCTGTCTCCCCCTCCCTTCCACTCTCTCTAAAACTCAACGGAAAAATAGCCTCAGATGAGGACTAACAAAAAATAAATACAGTGTTGTTTTTAACTGTATATTGTTTTTGAAAAATTCATTATAGTGGGCCCCGCAGTTCTAGTCCGTGTGTTCAAGAGTCAACTGTAATTATTAACACAGCGAATGCTTCACTCTGGAGTTAGACTCCTGGTGGGTTCTGACCCCACCTTGCTGTCCACGTCACAGTCCGTACATTGCACAAAGCCATCAGGTCACACCCTCGCCTTTCCTCCTGCACTGCCCACCTCCAGCAGCAGTCCTCCAGCCCTCGCACTGGCAGCAGTTTGTACAGCACTGCAGGCTCCAGGATGCTTCAGCCTCTGCCTGACCCTCAGTCACAGGGATTTGTAAGGTCCTATTCTCCCATTAAACAGCTCCAGCTGACAAGTTTTAAAAGCACAGAGCTTGCTGTTTAAAAAGTGCTCAGTATTCTCGGCCTGATTCGCAGCTAGCATTTCTCTTCAGGAAGACACAGTTGTTATTATGGCTTATTCCTTTTCAATGTTAAACATTTGTGCTCCTTTAACAAAAGCTCGAGGGAATTTTACTTAATGAGCTACGCATCTTCATCTTGGGCCGAAGCCAGTGCTGATTAGAAATACATTAATCATTTGTGGTGACCAGGTGTTTGGATACCGACTGCCGAGTAATTTGGCTCATACTTTACAACTCATCTCTTCTGTGGTAAACTTGGCCCGTTTTTCTTTATTAAAAAATGCTAACTTCTAAATCTGAATGTAGAAGTAGCAGGCTAATTGGAGCCTCCACCCCCTGCCCCTGAGCCTGAGTGTGCTGTGCAGAATAGGAGCAGTCACTGGCCATGTTGTGAAGTCTTGCAGGTGGATTTGAAACCAAGATCTCTTCTTGATAGTTAAGTAGCTGCCATCAAGTAAATTAAAGATTCAAGAAAAATCTATATATATAAAAGTCTAATATGCAAAGTGTCCCCTTGGGAGTTTGACCAACCAGGGAGTTTGATCACTCGCTGACCACCAGGGGTGGTGTGGAACGAAGGAAGGCCCTGGCCAGCAGCTGCTAGGGACCTTACCCATGCACGAATTTCATGCACTGGGCCTCTAGTAATATATAAAAGAAAAATTGCCCAACATCCAGAAGGCACTGGATAATTCTTTGTAGCTGTTCGAGGTAAAGTATTGAGGAAAATGTTACGAAGAAAATGCCCTGGAAACCCATACTCCCTGTCTACTCCTTCAGTTATGACTGTTGACATTAATATTACAGGGCATATATGACATATGCATAGGCAACATGCATTATATGTGCATAGAAGGTGTGTACAAATGGTATATATGCGTGTACATATTCACTGTGTATGTATACTTACATATGTAGTTAAATAATTTTGCTTAGTGTTGCCCAGGAAAAGATACTATCTGTGACGAGTCACACATCGGTGTATATCTGTGTATGTATATATTCTTTCAGGTCATTGGGACAAGCTTATTGTGCTATAACTAGTCTTTTGTGATCTCTGTTACATGAGTGCAAAAGAACATGAACTGGTTGTCTGGTAGGTCCTCATTTTCAGAGGAGGGACAGGTTATGTTTGGCACAAGTCAATAAATTTGTTGTGGATTCCTGGCAAATCTCAAGATTGAGCAGACGTCTGTGAGAACTTAGGCCCAGCATGGGGTTTGGTTCTGTGAGGACAACTTATGTCACATAAAACTATATCCTGTTTTGAGAAGATTACTAGGTTGGTGGTGAACCGTGTAAGGGGATCATTCTGTATCCAAAATTGAGCAAAGGCAGTGCTGACACCAAGTCCCACTGATTTGTGACAAAGGTATCAGAGAGTAGAGGTAACCCATTCTGTGCAGAGAAACCTAAGGGGGCAGGATAAGAGGGGATAAGAAGGTGCCTGTTCTAGCTTAGGTTGGCAAGGCAGGGCCATGCTGAGCAAGGAGGCACCACGGCAGGACAGTCGTCATAGGCTCATACTAGGGTGGCCTCGTGGGTAGAGTTGTTGCTTTCCTCAGCAGGACTGAATTCTAAGAGCATCTGAAATCACACTTGGCCCCTTCGGTCAACAGAGTGGAAAGAATATGGCGTTGGAGACAGAAACGGTTTGAAGTCCCTGTGTTATCACCTGGTAGCCGTGTAATCTGGAGCAAGCCGTCCGTGATAGCATCTACCTCTTAAAGTGCTGTGAGTGTGACAGAACATCACTCAGCATCACCCCAACCCACTGACTAGGGGCTCTCAAGAGGCAGCCATCAAGGTGTTGGCCAGGGCCGCAGTCGGTGGTGCCCATCCTTTGTCTAGACTTGGAGCATCAGGAGCAACTGTACCCCTGGGCAGCCAGGTGGCTCAGTGGGTAAGGTGTGTGCTCTTGAGGCAAGCTGCCTGGGTTGGAAAATCCACTCTCTGTGGTCATTCAGCCTTTTGAACCTCCATTCCCTGCAGATGGTGTAATCATAGTACTCGCCTTCTAGGCTCGTTGTGAGCATGAAGAGAGCGTTTAACAGGGAGCCTTCCAAATGTCTTAGCTCCCCTACGATAGTGTCACCACCTGTGCTTCAGAGGAGTTAGATAATTGTGCGGGGGAAGCATATCAACCAGCCCCATTCCTATTTCACAAGGGGTCACAGGCCCTGAGGCCCTAATGACTTGCCTAAGATCCAAAGAGCTGGCCAAGCCCCTGGGCTCAAGACCCCAGATTAATATTGGGGATGTCTGCTTTGCACCAAGCCCACTTGACCACCCCTCACTGTGTGGCCCAGGTTAGCTCCCGGGCCCTGAACCTTATGCAGAGGGGGCAGTTAGGAGGCCTCATCTCTGCTCCTCCCAGTTCTGCCTCCCTGGAGCCCTCCTGCTCGCCATCAGGGCCTCCCACCTGCCTGCTTCTCCTGCTCCATGGTTCTGCTCTGATCTCTAATCTGTGATGCTTCCTCAGCCGCCTCATTTTTCATGACCCTGGCACTCTGAGGGCTGCTGGGGACTTTGTAGAGTGTCCCTCAGCGTGGGGTGGTGCGGCCTGATCTCATGGTTAGGCAATGGGGATACAGTTTTTGCAAGAACACGACAGTGGTGGCCTGACTCAGTCACATTTTAATTTAATGTCGGGTTGCATTCTGTGTCCTTCTGAAGTGACAGGAGCAGCGGTCATGAAATGTCCTAGGTCCCTCAGGAAGGTAGGTCACTGGTGCCCAGGCCCCGTGAGCAACTCTGTCTCCTGCGCCCCCATGAGGTGGGACAGAAGTGCCTTTTGCTCCCATCATGTTCCCTGTGCCCAGTCACCCTGTGATGTTACCTTGAGGAGTCAGGAGAGCTTTTTCTGAGGCAACTGCAGGTTAAAGAACAAAAATGTTAAGCTTTCTTATCACACAAAAAATTGGGTTCGTGACCACTGAGCCTTTGAGCCCTATCCAGTCTCATCTGACTTTGGAATGGCAGGAAAATAATTCATATTTCCTTTGATCTGGACATGATGGTGATTGTAATTCTAGTCAATTTGTATCTTAGGAGGAGAGCTGATTAGCCCACAGACCATTCAAATTCATCTTTCAGGTGCGAACTAAAGTTTTGAAACACAGATGTGATTTTATTCAGTGTTTCATTTCTACAGACTGAGGTGATTGTCACCCATAGGAGCTGGAGGTGGCTGTTTGTTTTGAGTAGCGGACTTCAACTAGCATTTCATTTTGCTAATTTAGCATGAAGAGAACATCTGCAGGGAGCTTGCAGTGAAAGAACTTTTGCTGGCAAGGTTTGTCCAAACTCACCCAATGAAGAACTTTGAGTTTGTGATTTGGCTATTCATTCAGACAGGAATGTAGGATAGGCCAAAGGAAAGAAAATGTGTCCAGTCTTACCTGCCTGACTTGCTCTATACCTACGTCAGCATGGCCGGGAGAGCAAAGACGAGGGTGGGGTGGTCTGGGACCAGGGAAGAGGATGGAGGGTCAGAGTTTATGCTCAGTGCCGTGGGGATGTGAACACAGAGGCTGGACACTGGGCAGCAGGTCCCTTAGTAACTCTGCACACCGTTCCTGCTTATTAATTAGCAAGCTGCCCTGGGCCAGGCCTAGTCCATGCCCCACCCAGCTGAGTCCACTGCCTGACTTCTCTGGGCTACCTCAGTCCAAACACCAGGTCAGCCTCCATTGCTGAGACCAAGGAAACGGTACAGCGGTAAAACAGCTGATTCCTTTTTTGTGAGTGTGTGGCTATTTTGAGTAAGTCTGCTCTATATATTCTTGTATGAGTCTTTGTGGATATTGAGATATACTCGAGACAAATGGAAACATTAAACATGAAATTGCGGGGTGACAGGATGAATACATGTTTAACTTTATAAAAAAGCAACAGCTTTCCAAAGTGATGGTACCATTTTGTACTCCTTCCAACAAAGTATGAGATTTCTAGTTGTTCCTGCATCCACAGTCACATCTTTTTTTTTTTAGTGTTGTCAACTTTTTAATTGTAGTGATTTTAATAGTTTTGAAATGGTACATCATTGTGGCTTTTTGTTTGTAGGAGTTTTTGTATATTCTGGTCATGTGTGAGCCCTTTGCCACATATATTATTGCGATTTTTTTCTCCCAGTCTGGGGGTTGCCTGTTCATTTTCATAATGGTGTCTTTCAATGGATGCAAGTTTTATTTCAGGTTTTTTAAAATCCAGTTTATTAACTTTTTCTTTGATAGTTAGTGCTTTTTGTATTCTAAGAAATCTTTATGTACCCCGAGGTCCCAAAGAATATTCTTCTATGTTTTAGATTTTACTTTTAAAATAATTTTATGTATCTCAAATTAATTATTGTATATGGCATGAGGTAGGGATAATTAAAGTTAATTTTTTTCTCATAAGGTTATCCATTTGTTCCAGCACCATTTATTGAAATGACTTTCCTTTCTCCATTGAATTGCATTGATGCTTTTGTCAAGAATCAATTGAATGTATATGTGGGTCTAATTTTGAACTTTCTCTTCTGTTCTATTGATCTGTCTTTCCTGATATCTTAATTACTGCAATTGTATAGCAGTTTTTAAATCAGTTAATGTAGGTGTTCAACTTTGTTCTTCATTTTCAAGATTGTTTTGACTATTCTAGGGAGTCATGTGCTGCTTAATGACTCGGATACATTCTCGTTGTGCGAATATCATATGGTATATATAGCCTACTACACACCTAGGCTAGATGATGTAGCATATTGCTCCTAGACTATTAGCCTTACAGCAGTTACCATATAAAGCAACACAAGATTAAATCAAGCACAAGATAAAATGATGCAATCAAGAGATGAGGTAAATATGAAATGTGTGAGGCTGCTGCCAGTGTAACATGGCATTCTGCTTTACAGCACACTTTTTTTTAATAAGTTAAAAGAGCACACTCTAGAATAATGATTAAAAGTGTACTATAGTAAATACATAAACCAGTAGCATGGCTGTTTATTACTGCTGTCAATAATTATGTATAATACATAATTGGATGTGCTCTACTTTTATATGACTGGAGCACAGTGGGGTTGTTTGCACCAGCATCCACCACAAACATGAAAATAATGCATTGTGCTAGGCAATAGGAAATTTTCAGTTCCATTGTAATCTTATTGGACCAGCCTTGTATATACTGTTTGTTATTGATCAAACATTATGTGGCACATGATTGTATTTTGATTACCATTTAAATTTTACAACCAGCTTGTCAATTTCTACAGAAGAGTTTGCTGGGGTTATAATTTCGGTCTTTAAGGTATTAAAAGATTTTGTGATTTTCTTCATAAAGATCTTATACATGTTTGTTAGATAAAATTGCTTCATGTATAATTTTTTTATGCCATTGTAAACGTCTTTTGTTAAGATTCACATTTTTAATTGTTCTATGTAGAAATAGGTGTTGGCGCCAATTCAGTGCCAACAGAAATCCCCAGTTTGGGGGCCAGTGAAGAAGGAAACTTTATTTAGTGCAAACAACTCAGTTGTGATACAGCACGACTGTGGGAAAGCTTAATAGTGTGACAGCTCAATTATGAAGCAGCACAGCATGGCTGCAAGACAGCCCTGGGACCTGGCAGGCCCCTCTCCCACTAGGTAGCTGTGCTCTACTCCAGCAAGACATCCTCTGTGTTGCATCTTCAGTGTTTCAACTCCAGCCAGGGAACACAGTGTTCAGTCTTTGGTGGGAAGGGAATGTGCACTCCTGGAGCTAGAGGGGAGGTGGTTTGTCTGGATAGAAATCCTCACTCCTGGGCCCAGTAGTAGGGCCTCACTCCAGTCTGTCCTCATGCAAATGAGAACTCCAAATCATCATAGTTTGGTCCAAAAAGCACTATCCCAATTGGTCAGAATGGAGCCTCTCTGATTGGTTAGTGAAGATGGAGGTGAGGGGACAATATATAGATGCACAGCTCTGATTGGATGGGGAAAGTATTGGTTGAAATACTGTTCTAGGAACTCCTTTTAAGGGCTGGCTCAGATGAAGAAAACTCAGTGCAGGCTTCTCTCTAAAGTGTAGCTTGTGGAGAGGTCTCTGTATGCAAATGGTTGCTAGGCTCTGCTTTTTAATTTTTTTAATTTGAGCCCCGTTAGCCATCAGGAGCCTTTTTAGTATGTATTTTCTTTCTCGGGTTACACATATGTTGATTTTAAAAATTAAACAATATTTCTAAATTAAAAAAAATTGTAATATGTTGTGAGAGTCTATGCAAACACTAAAATCATCTGTAAATAGAAAAAGTATATTCCAGAGGAAATAAGATGACGGCATAGGGTAGACACCGTAAATGCAGCCGTGAACAACTATTTCAGAAAAACCTCGAAAAGAACACACGGACACCACTCGCACCCACAGGAAGGCTGGGTGAGTGAAAATCCTACAACCAGAGAAGAGTCTGAGACTCAGAGGAGCAGCGGAAGCAAAGTACAGAGGTACGGAGGCGCGCGCACGGGGCTCAGGGAAGGGCTAGCGCCGGGGGACGCGGTTCTTTTCCAAAACGGAGAGAGCCACAAGTCCCCAGCGGCTCTGAACTCCAGTTCCAAGCGAGTTTCTAAGGACCCAGACACCCGGAGAAGGGGGACTGACTGGCACCAGGAGGAAATTCAAAGTGGGTTTCTCTCAGCGTTGCTTGCAGCAATTACCATGGGACACAGAGACCTGGTGTCTCTCAGCGCAGCGCTGAAAAGCGCCATAGCTATTTGCTCCGCCCTGCCCTGCAAACTCCCCGAGGCCCCGCCCCTC